>JAKOGI010000192.1:783688-936188 GCA_029747015.1 Carnegiea gigantea | reverse complement strand
ATATCTGTCCTCTATATATATATATATATATATATGTGTGTGTGTGTGTGTGTGTGTGTGTGTGTGTGTGTGTGGTGTGTGTGTGTGTGTGTGTGTGTGTGTGTGTGTGTGTGTGTGTGTGTGTGCGCGTGTGTGTATATGTCTATATATATAGATATGTATTGATATATATGTGTGTGTGTGTGTGTGTGTGTGTGTGTGTGTGTGTGTGTGTGTGTGTATCTACACACATATACGTATACATAGACACACATATCCATATGTGTGTGTGTATATATATGTATATATTAAGGCATAGTTTTTTTAACAACTCTTGGGCCAAGTAACGGGTCCGGTCATGATTCCAAATTTCCAGTACCCGGGCCGAAACCGGTTGTCACCGTTCTTGAAGTTTGGAATCGATCCCGGACCTAGGTCAACCGGTTCGAATAATAGGGTGACAATCCAATTCTGATTCAAATTTTTAAGTGCGGGGGCACAGGACTGATTATCATCGGGTGTTGAATTTTTTAATCGATCTAGATCCCTGTTCAACTAGTTTGAAATTCGGATCCACTAGATCCAACCTAAATCTGAATCCAAATCCAAGTGTCCTAATTTTTCGCTCGCCCTAATAATTACATTAAGCCTATAGGGCAATACTTATAACGCATAACCGTAGATGAGGTATTAAGTGTGTCCGAGTAATTATAATTTATGGAATAAAAGTTGTTATTTAAATGCAGTCCCAAAGGCTTTAAAGAGTTTGAAAATATTTCAAACTTAGGTATTGTTTGGTTGGAAGAAAATGGTTTTCCCGAAAAATTATTTTCTGTGGAAAATCCTTTTCAGTGGGAACTTGATTTTCATGTCACGTTTTCCGTTGTTTAGTACAAGATAAATAATTTTGCATGAAAAATAAAAGAAAAATGTCAGCTTAATTGTTTGAATGACAAAATATGGCGGTTGAATTGTTCTAGCATATATAAATGTTGACCAAATGAAAGAATGTTAAGCTTAAATTTTATATTTAAGTTTTTTTTATTGCTTCCTTTCAGATAATTAAGTTTTAATCTAGACTGTTGAGATTGTTTTAGTAACGAAAAGTATCAACTGAATCGTTTCAGTGGAGAAAAATGTTGATTGAATCGTTGTGGCGGTGAAAAATTTTCACCAAATGAAGGAATGGCATGCTTAAAATCTAGATTTGAGCCTATTTTAATCATTCTTATCTAGTGATCAAGTTTCAATCCAACCTGCTAAAATTGTTTTAGTGGTGAAAAATATTAACTGCGTTATTTAAGTGACGAAAAATATCAATTGAATTATCGTTATGAAAAAAAATATTGACCAAATGAAAGAATGTCGAGCTCACAATCTGAATTTGAGCCTATTTTAATATTCTCTATCTAATGATCAAGTTTCGATCAAAACTGTTGAACTCATTTTAATGGCGAGTCAACTGCATTGTTTTAGTAGCAAAAGATGTCGATTAAGTTGTCGTGGCAGATATAAATGTCAACCCAATAAAAGAAATTTGAGCTCAAATTCTATATTTGAGTTTTTTTTATCTTTCCCATCGGATAGTCATGTTTCGATCCAAACTGTTGAAATCGAATTTTTTGCACCTAAATTTCGTCTAACCATATCTTTAAACAGTTGAATAAATAAAATCAACTTCTATCTTCTCAAAAAAGGAAATCATTTTCCTCCATTGGGGGGAAAACTATTTTCCTCCATTGGGGGGAAAATTATTGTCGTTGGAAAATAGTTTTATGTGTTTTCTTGTCCCAAGTAACGAAAAATTGGAAAAAACATTTCCTGATAAATTATCTCTATGTATTTCTCGCTTCTCTCTCTAAGGCTCTCTTTGCGGATGATCCTGATAACAATTGTATATATGTTTGCCAGCATATAGACTATCATTGTTGGTCCAATTAACATGTCACTATTAAGATGTGTAGCAGATTTAGGAAACCTGATTGTAGTTATCTTTGTAACGTTGCAGATGTTGTGTAATTTGCATTCCTTATGCATGTTTGTATCTTTTAAAATTGAGAAAAGGTGACCCAATAAGATTACTAATTTGAGACGAACTCAAAGTTGAATGAGTTTGGGTACATATTTTCAGTTTCTTTAATTAAATGCATTCACATGTATACCAGTTTAGTTAAATCGGTTAGGTCTCGTTCGCGATTTCTGACACAAGAAAAATACATATTTAACCCGTTTAATTAAATTTGTTAATTAGGTTTACCCCATTTACCCATTTTATCATTTAGCCATTTACGTATTTGATAATTAAGAACACAAAAATTAAAAAATAAAAATAAAAATGTGAAGTATAATGAATTGGCAGAGCTTTAGATAATAATTGCTTGACTTTGTATGTAACTTAATTTTTAATATTATATAATTTCGCATTTGGCTAAAACAATAAATGAGTTTTCCAACAGATGATAAGGTGACCTAAACTTGACCCGTTTATGTTAAATGGATAAACAGGCAAAAATTAGGTCAGCCCACTTAAAAATTAAACGAGTATAGGTCAAAGTTTTCTAATCCATTTAATAAATAGGTTAGGTTCAACTTAAGGGATCTTCAACCTATTGAAGTTCGACATAAATGCGAATCTGACCCGACCTAATCCATTTTCTAGCTCTAGTATCTTTGTAAAGCATGTATTTGCAAATTAACTAAATGTAGCAGTCTACTAAGGAGTGGGCTATAAAAAAACTCTCTCCCATCCCAAAAACAAATTTCCTCATCATTATTTCATCTAAAAGTGTTCTATTTTTCCAAAAATTTTCCACCAATGATCTCTTTTATTGTTTCTGTTTTCATGAATTCCTAATTATTTTGATAAAGATAAAGATAAAGACCTTATACAAAGTACAAATATATTTCTTATACTTCATGTTCTTTATGATGCCTTATTTTCTAGAAAAAAGTTTAAATTTTACACTCTTTCATTTAATGCGCATTTCACGTAATGCTCATTTTTCCTATTTAACTATTTTGTGGTAGAAACATCCAAATTATTTACTTCCATTGATATTTTCAATTTAAATGTGCATAAGTTCCTCCTGAATAGGCAAATAATTGTCTACCTGTTCATAATGAATTTACCGATTATTTTGCAATAATTTTAAAATCACTCCATAATTTAGATAATTACTCATTTTCTTTGCTAAATATTTGTACAAACAATTATTCGGAATATCTTCAATCATCATAAATTACTAAACTCTCATTTCTATTATGATTACTCATTTTAATTATTAATTTACTCCAAACTTTAATCTGTTGCCCAAAAATTCTCTTTAAAAAAAGAAAAGAAGAGTGATCATATAAGTCTTGCTACCAGACACTTTTTAAGTGTCTTGCTACAGGACATTTTTAAATGTCTTACTTCATCTTAAATTAACTTTTTTTATAATTTAAAATTATCAAATTCTCGATTATTAATATGTTTCGACTATATCGACGAAATATTAAATAATACTCTAGTTGAATCAACTCTATCACGAGAGCATATGATGCATGTACTTTGGAAATGTGGTGAATTATAGATAAAAAGATGATTTTATATAATTTATGGGTTGTAATAAGCTTACACTATTCAATTATGCCATTTTTTTCAATTAAGATAGTACAAGATAATTTTTAAGTCAAAACAAGATACTTATGGAGTGTCTTGTAGTAATATATTTATCATTTTGCAGGAAAAGAATATGGAAGATACGTGCCTTGGCACAGAACACTCTAAAATGTCTTGTTTTACCTGAAATTAATGTTTTTTATGATTTAAAATCACCAAATTTTAATAATTACAAATTGTTATGAGTTATAAAACTTTAATATTTGTCGGCTACGCCAATAAATAAAAATGGACACCCGAATCAGATTAATTCCATTCACGAAGGCATATTATATGTGTAATTTTGTAAACATCAAAAATTACATATAAAAGAATAATTTTAGACAATTTGTAAGTTTTAATATCCTTCTACTATTTAATCATATCATTTTAATTGATTTAATATGTAATAATATACATTTTAAATGAAAACAAGACACTTTTTAAGTGTCTTATAGCAAGACATTTATCTTTTTGCAATAAATATTGACATACATATGACCTCCTAAGACCAACCTCAGCTAGGAAGAATGCAACGCATGTGTGGGGCCTGGGTACCAGCTGCATGTCAGACGCATTGTCATAGCTAGGAGAAACACTAGAAAGTCCCGCGTAGGGGAACACCTTGCTGTTGCTCTCTGCGAGAGTTTTTTTTTTTTTTTTTTTGCCCTTGCTCTAGCGTGAAACGACACATTTTGGGGGAGATGTCATATAGTGTGTGACATGTCTTGGAGACGGGTAAAAAAGAGAAAAACATAGTTAACCGTTGGCCTAGGCAAATTTTCTTGATTTGGGAGAGAATGTAGGCATTACCCAGTGGCTATATGTGATAATTTTGTTTTTTGTTTGTTATTTTGGTTGGTATATTTGTGTATAAATATCAAACATAGAGTGTGTAAATTCATCCATATTGTTTTCTCACTATCAATCTAATTCTGTCATTGTTGTTGTCATTTTGAGTGTCGTGGGAATTGAAAGGAATTGAAGAGGAAAGAAACTTGTGTAAGTAGGTAATTATTATTAATTAGCTATGTTTATGTTATTAATTTAAATTAGTACATTTTATGTATACTTTTGAACTAATAAATTTTGTTTTATGGGTGTGTTGTTAGACATAATTTGGAGGTGTTCACGTAGGCGAAGAATCAAGACAAAGTGAAGTGAAGTGAAGTGAAGAAAATTGTAAGAAATTCTGAATCTTTATTATGCTTAATTGGTAGGATTAAAAATTTTTAAAAGTGAGTATGTTTAAGTTAATTATTTGAATTAATTACTAGACAATATATACTACACATGTGTACTTTAAATTGAACATACAAATTTAGTATTTGTAAATTAAATTTTGAAATGTGAATAAGTTGCAATTTAAGTAGCTGTTGCAATATATGAACATGTTAGAATGGGAAATTGTGTTAATATAAATTTGGTAATTGCATGATTAAAAAAATTAATATAAATTAATTGTTAAAAATTTGTAATATAAATTAATTAGCATTTTGTTATGCTTAGTATTTTAGAATAGAAAATTAGCATTTTTTTAAAGCTTAATATGAAGTATTTCAATATTTTTTAAAAATTGGTAGGATTAAAAATATTTAAAAGTGAGTATGTTTAAGTTAATTATGGGAATTCATTGTTGGACAATTTATGCCACACATGGGTACTTTAAGTTGAACATAAACTTTTGTATTTGTAAATTTAAATTTTGAAATGTGAATAAGTTGAAAGTTGAATATGTTAGAATGGAAAATTAACATTTTGTTATGTTTAGTATAAAGTATGTCAATATTTTTTTAATTGGCAGGATTCGAAATGTGTAAAAGTGAGTATATTTAAGTTAATTGTTGGAATTAATTTTTGGTATTTGTAAATCTAAATTTTGAAATGTAAATAAGTTGCGGCGTAAGTAGTAGTTGTAATATATGAACATGTTAGAATACGAAATTGTTGTAATATAAATTTGTTAATTGCATGATTATAAAAATTAATCATTTTTTGATTAATTTTAAAATATGCTAGAAATTAATTATGTGAAATACTAACAAGTTCGAATGTAATTATCATGCACGAAAGTTGAATATGTTACAACAAAAAATTGTCATTTTGTTACGCTTAATATGAAGTATTTCAATTTTTTTTAATTGGTAGGATTAAAAATGTTTAAAAGTGAGTATGTCCAAGTAAATTTCAAAAGTTAATAATAAATTAAATTTCCATGCTTAAATTATAATGTTTCAAGAATTAATGCTTGGACAATATAAGTCGTACATGCAATTTGCATATGTGTAATCAATTGAACTTTGGAATTAGGAATGTGAACTTGAACTTTGAACTTAAATATATATATGCTAGAATGGAAAGGCCTTCTAATGTAAATCGTTTAATTACATTGGTTTAATTTGAACATCTATTAGAGATCTAATTTGTAATGTACAATGTTTATAAGTTGGAATTTGACTTACATGTATGTGTGCAACAATTTGAATATCTAAACAATTCTTTAATTACCTTGTCTAACTTTAATTATGTGTTTACAATGTGCTATAAGCCTGGTTAATCTCGTATTAACATATGTGTAAAGATAAATGTTAGAATTGGAAATTTGAAATACAAAATTGTTGATTAACTTGTAGGTGTTTATTTAAAATGGATCCTAATCATCCACAATCCTTCAAGAACTTACTAATTGGGGATAATTCACAAGGAAAACCTAGGAAAAACACGAACATTGCGCCGAACCCTCCAAATTAGCAATACCACCCATAATACTATCAAAAATACCCACCTTAATATCCCACACAGTACCTAACACCAGCAAACATCCCACCAGAAGGCCACAACACGGCGCAAATTCCTAATATAAGCTATTGTTGTATGACTAGAACGTTTAGAGTCCCCTCTTCATCAACCACCACCACTTGATCGTATGAGCTCATCAGCACCTTGCCCTACACCCCGTCCCACCAACAGTGAGGGTAAGTGGATATTAGAAGAGGACTGCCGCTTGGTCAAGTCTTGGATTAGTGTAAGCACAAACCCCTTATTAGAGACGACCAAAAGAAAACGGGATTTTGGACTAAGGTCACCTACACCTACAACCAGCATGCTTCTAATGGAGCTATGAAGAGAACTTCAAAAGTTTGCAACGCCTGTTGGAACTGAGTAGCTCCACTTGTGTCCAAGTGGTGCACTTGTGTGGCCTAGGCTAACTTGGTAAACCCAATTGGGGTGAACATGGATGACATTATCCAAAAAGTCCTTTGACCTCATGCATTGGTGCATACTATTGAAGGACCAACCTAAATGGGAGGCATGCTGCGATCAATCTATAGAAGCGTCTTCCAAACGATTGAAGATGAATGAGAGTGGGGTGTTATCTAAGAGCGACACTCCTAGCACCCCTAGCACCCCCAACACCCCTGGGACCTCGACAACTCCTACCAGTGAAGATACACCAACTGAAGAAGTTGGTGGGCTAATTTGCTCTATTAGAAGAACAGCCTCTAAGAGAAAGGCGAAGGAAAAAGAACAAGATCCGGTGCTGGAAGTTGCAACCAGGGAGCTATAAACCCTGGGGACAACGAATGTGAAGAATAGCACCATGTTTAAAAGATATGTTCTAGCACAAGAAAAGAAGGCGGATGCAACTCAGAAAGCTGTTTATCTAAGATATCGCCATCAATGCCTTAAGGGGATGAAGGATGAGGACAAGATTTTGAAAATGAACATTGCTAAGATGTTTGCCGAAGATCAAGCTCGATACGGTCCAATGGAAGAAGAAATTAGGAGCTGATAAAATTAGGAGCTGATAGCGTCAAACATCATCCTCTTCTGATTTTGACCTTTCTTTGGATTGAAACTCATGCTATAGTTAAAAGAATATGTTTGTTGTGTTATATTTATGTTGTTTTTTCTTTTAAGAACTGTTTGTTGTAATGGAACTGCTTTTAACTTGTGCAATGAAATATTTATTTTTACTTTCATGAGTGGAATCTTAAGTTTACATTTTAATTATTGATACGGCTATAAGCGCACAGTGGCGTTGTAGCCATCAAGGTCGATCCCACATAAACTAGGTGAAACTACTGGGTTATAATCCCTTAAGATATGCTAAGCGAATCAAAATTCAAATGGTTTCGAATTAATAGTGTCTAATACACTATTTCTAAATCAATTAAGGAAAAATGTATAGGAATTCATATATCTATGAAAGGTGATTAGATCAAAATGATAGACATGTGCTTTTCTCTAATTGGCTAATTTCAAGGAATTATAATCTTGTTTAAAAACTTGATTTATTCTTTCAAAATCAGTCAAATTTGCCTAAATTAAGCAAAAGTCGTTCTTTCAAACCAATTTGACTTAATCCAAGTTCAAGGTCTTCAATTACTTACTAGCCCTCCTAACATATAAATCTCTTTTTCGAGATGAAGTTATGCTAAGTCTATTCAAGCAGTCCAACAACCAAATATCGTCCTTCGAATGCTCACTCGATTGTTTCAAGTGTGCAATTAAATTTTGGTCAAAAATCAACTCACAATATATCAAACACTTGATAGAATGAAATCAAACTAATTATAAAAATAAGCGCAATTGTATAGATTAAAACATAATCCAACAACACTTTCATAAACTACTAAATCCCTAGGCAAAAATTCACTACTCGCACCTAATCAAAGATTAAACAACTAACTACTCTAAAATGATAAATCTAAAGAGGAAAGAGAAGAGAAGAGAGAAAAATGCTCAGCCAAAAATTGTGTTTGAATCTATCAATCGCAAACCCAGGATGGAATCCTTGTAAGTCTTCACTTCAACTCTATCTCTTTCTCCCTCTAATCTAATCTAAACTAATCTACTTGAAGAGAGGAAAGGAGTATGAGATGAGATGATAGGGTTGTTGAAATGAGGGGAGAAGCACCCCTTTTGTAGTAAAATTCTGAAAGACGAACAGCCATGCGTAATAATGGAATAATAACTGCTAGGAAGTCGAAGACCTTGCAAGAAAACAAAAAGCCTCGTAGGAAATAGAGACACCACGGACTGTGTGACTCACCACAGACTGACCGTGGTGTCCACTGCCTCGACATTCTTCCGTTCTTCTTTCTTTCACGGGGGTGGCAACTCAGGGGCATCTGTGGGAGTCAAAATACACTCATTGATGGGTCAAAACAAGGTAAAAAGGTCCAAAAATCTGCAAAACATAGAAAAGAACCATACCCGAGCGTAAAATGATATACATGACAAGACTTATCAATTAGTTTACATTTTAAATATATATATCTTTCTAAATTTCACTAACATTTATGAACTTAATTATTGGCACAGGCATTACACAATGAGTGATCCATCTTCTTTGTCTTCCCACTTGAGCTTCATACTAGAGTCCTCTAGTGATGACTCACCAATGATGGAAACTATAGTTAATAATGAAACTGGCGTGAAGGCAGTAGAGTTAGCTTTGAAGATTAGACAACGTAGATAAGAGAATAAAGCTTCATCATCATTGTAAAGGCCAAGAAAGAAGAAAAGATTTATAAGAGAGATCGATAAGAAGCACACGATGCTCTCCACAAATACTACTTTGCAGAAGACTCCATCTGCAATGAAATCCATTTTCGGCATAGATTCCGGATGCAAAAACACTTGTTCCTTTGCATTGTTGATGCCCTCAGTAGTTACTTTGAGTACTTCCAATTGAGGTATGATATTCTTGGCAGGCATGGGTTGTCGCTGCTCACCAAGTGCACCGCAGCCATACGAATGCTTACTTATAGGATATCGACATATTATATCGATGAGTACTTGAAGATTAGTGAAAGCATGACTATGGAGTGCATGAAAAATTTTGCCGCCGGGATCATTCAAGTGTTTGGGGAAGAGTACTTAAGAAAACCAACCCAAACTGATGTTGATTGTCTACTACAAGTTGCGGAGGCCCATGATTTTTCTGGTGTTCTAGGAAGTATTGACTGTATGCACTGGGAATGGAAGAACTGTCCATCGGGTTAGAAAGGAGTATTCACAAAAGGGATATATAGAATCCCCACCTTGATTTTCAAAGCAGTTGCTTCATATGGCCTTTGGATATGGCATGCCTTCTTTTGGTGTCCAGGAAGCCTTAACGATTTAAATGTCCTTCACCAGTCTAGTATTTTCCAACAGCTATATGAGATTTGGGCTCCAAAATGTGAATATGTGGTCAATGATTGCAACTATAATATTAGGTGCTTTTTATCCGATGGTATTTATCTTAGATGGGCAACCTTCGTCAAAACTATCCCCTTCCTCAGGGAATAAAGGCAAGATTATTCACTAAGTGTCAAGAATCTATTAGGAAGGATGTGGAGGGAGCATTTGGGGTTCTACAAGCTTATTTCGCCATCATCCATGGCCCTGCTCGGAACATGAATAAGGCTGAATTGGATATGATAATGAAAGCATGTGTTATACTCCACCACATGATAGTCATGAACAAACGTGATTCGTATGACCGTACTTATAATTATGATGATGTGAAGCACAACAACCCGTAACCTGATGCCCGACAGGACCATCATTCGTGTTATGCAACCTACCTTCTTAGAATGGCACAAGTTCATAGCCCAAATCTATATGCATATCTCCAATCGGACTTGGTTGAAGAACTATGGAATCGATAGACAGCGCGACAAAGATCGCAATCATTATTGTTATGTATTATTTATCGATCTTCTGCATTGTATTTTCCTTAAAATGTTGAACCTTCGTCGTGTACTTTTGCTTTTCATGTTGAACCTTCATGTTGTAATTTTTCTAATTTCAATCGTTCATATTGTATTGATTTTTAATTAAATTACCTTCATCTAATCGTATTCTATCTTCACGTGCTCGTTCAACCATTAAAAATTCAATACTTTTGAACATGTTCAACCAATTAAAAAATCAATATTCAATTTCTAGGAAATTTAAAATAAAATCACATATTTTTCCAATTGAAAAAAGAAGTATTGCTTTATTCTGAAAATAAAAAGTTATGTGTACAAGCTATAAAGTTAATATACATATACAATATTAAAATGATAAAAGTAATAAAATATGTTTAATGGAAGGCTCCATTAGAAATATTTAGTTTAATTATCCTGGAATAAGTTTCATTGGTCGGGAAACTAATGGAATGCAAGTTCCAGAAATGTTGAACTTTTGCTGATGTTATCTTAACCATCACCACCTTTATCACCCTCACATCACCATTATCATCCTCGTCATATATTTTGTGCCACTCATCCTTCTTCATTGCTAGCCACCTCCTTCTTAACCATCCTACACCATCATGAGAGCACATGAGCAACTAATACCACCAACATCATCATCTTACATCACCATGTTTATATCGTTTCTTACCTTAACACCCCAATAAAACCCCACCACATCCCTAACCCACTCCCATCCACCTAGCAACTCCCTCAGCTCTTCACCTCCTCCATCGGAGTCATCCTTGCAAGCTTCATAGGCATAAACCTCCATGGGCAAGCTGGACGTCTCAAGATGAGAAGAAGGGTGTTCATTCATAACTCTTCATTCTCCGTCTTACGCCCCATAAACAGGAAATTAAATGCTTCTAAAGTTGCTCCTAAAGACACATTTCGCTTCTCCTATTTGGTGACGTTATGCTCTATTTTGGACATCTGTTTTGCTCATTGAAGAACTCAATTTTTTTGACAACAATGTAGCATCCAAACACCCTCAAATAGCCAACAAGTTATTCAAGCCCAAACCCAATGCCTTAGTCACTAGAAATACGACAAAATCTATCACAACAAGGTTTTGTTGCCCGAGCCATGCTGCCCACCGAAAAAGCAAACTTCCAACAGCGACGCTACCTTAACAGTCATGGGACCAACTCATGCCATCGCCACCACCTCTCACCACCTCAACTACTACCACTGCCAGTCGAAAGCTAGCCTATCATCATTTTCTCTATACAAGATTTGGGCTTCAAACCATGGTACCAACCTAACGAAACTGCTCTTTGGCTGGAAAACACAGTGCCACCACTGCCTTCATCTCACTCTGTAACCACAAATTTCGAGTCTAAATCGAATTAGGACAAGAAATATGGAACAAATTCAATTTTTGTATTCATAATCAAAGAATGGGTACAATCTTTGTATATTTGTTACAAAAGAACAAATTTAACTTCTTTGATTCAATCTCTTATTTATAACTTGATGAGGCCTGGAATAGCTTGAATCTCAATCAAGTGTATGATTCAATCTCTAGAGTAAACGACATGTTTTGACATCCTTATTGTCTACTTCTAGTGAGTCTTCTCCAAGATCCTTTGTTTTTGTCCCTTGAATAAAGAGGTAGAGCTATATTTATAGGGAGGAACCTTCCTTCTTCCTCTAGGATTTGCAGATTAATACTCTTCTTGGATCGATGGATGGGCCTTGAGCATGGGCTAATGACTTAGGAGTCTACTTAAATTGATGACTTGATAGTCCACTAGGCCACCAACTTGTACTCTTACTGGGGCATTAACTTAAGGCTTTGTTGGGGCGTTGACTTGGTAGTCACTTGGACATAAATAATTTAATTAATCAATTAGACTAACTGACATTAATTAACTTAAATTATTTGGTGATATGGCATATATTTATTTTTCTTTTGTGCCTACAAACTGCCCCCTCGAGACTAGGTCACATATACAGCTTGAAATGTTTAAACATTGCTGATTTCTCGACATTTTTTTTTTTTGACTTGTGTTGAAAAGGGTGTTGACTTTGCAAGACCCACAAGTTATTGAGCCCCGACTTGCCAAAATGTTGACTTGATAGTCACCCTTCATAATAATGATGTGCTCGTCTCAAGGAGTCCAAATATTATTGTTGTCTCAACACCTCACAACTTATACTATTATTTGAAACTAGACGTACATGTTGAACCCAAGAGGTTATTATAAGGCAAGCTCTTGGACTTTATTTGCGTAACACCTAATTTTAGGAAGGCGGCATGGGTTGATTAAACCTTTAAAAGGCACATGTTGCTTCTGAAACTGGGTGAAGGAGCATGTTGGCCTAAGCTTGATGCTTCCAAAATTTTACGTTTAAAAGGGCATGCATTAAGCTTGCTTGAGGCGAGAGCCGGGGCATTCATCGTAGAGGTACATCCACATTTCCTATTCTCTCTTTTTTTTTAATTTTCCATAGAGAATGCATGTTCATGTCATTGTGCACTATTATATAATGCTTGATGATTATACAAGATTCGTGGTCGACCATGATCTGAACGTCCATAAAGGTGGAGCCCTTTTCTTTTTCTGTTTTTTTGGTAATGTACTATGTGTGCACCAAAGCAACAATAGACCAAGCCAATCTTGCATATTTAATCAATCCCTCTGGATGAAATTGGATGCAAAATGAGACCCCTGGAGCCATTCTTCATATCACACCGGCTCTAGACACCATAAAATCAATTATTTTCATCGCCTTTTTTAGTAAAATTGTTTGGTAACGTACGCAATTACACGACAGAGATTGCTTTTGCCTCCTTTTTTTGATTCGTTAAAATGCTGAGTTGGTAGTCACCTATCATACAAACGTGTAGACATCTTGAATTGTGACTGCTAATATTGTATGACTATCATTGTAGTGCCGTCAATTTAGTGTATGGTAGACAAGTTCTATCAGTATTTGACTCACAAGGCCCAAAAAATTCTCTTGCCATTATTTGGAAACATGGATCAACACATATCATAAATCTTAATTAATAAAATTCACTTTTTGGTTTTCAATGCCATAGAATTTAATTGTGCCTGTTTCTGCCATCTTCTTAAACTTGGATGTCCAGTCCATAGCCACTTGCATATCAAGAACGGGATGAGAGGGATTAAAAACTAAATTGGGCACCACATGCAGACCTTCTCAGGTAGCCTTGGTGATTTGTCTTTCATACCCTTCTTTTTTTTTTTTTTTAAAGTTTCTAAAGTTCTCAAAGCTTTGCTTAGGTATGATATGCAACAGTCTCTTTAGCTCCACATTTGCTAATACAATGATTGCAATTTGAAATCATGATATTGATATCACAAGATTGATGCTCCACTTTTGTATCATAAACCCCGTTGTTTCTTGTTATGGTTGCATCTTCAACAGATCACCATCCCTAGTTTTTTTTAAATGCTTGACCGACGGTAATGGGTGATTCTTAGGTTAATAGCAAACCTAACTCTTGTAATTCATGTTTGCTCGAGTAGTCTTTATTTATATTATTATTACTATTTTTTTTTTTTTGCCTTCTTTGTGAATCGCTTGCACTTTTTTTTTTGGCACAGTCAGTGGGGCATGAAGGTGTATGATTTGCTCACACTACTACTTTCCAAGATCATCCAACTATTTGAATGTCAAGACCTGTTGATAGTAACAGAAGCCGTTCTTGAAGACCTGTTGTCCACCGGGGTGATCGGACTCGGCCTTTGGACCTTGAGGAGATAACCCTTGCATACGCCAGTGGGATGCAACACTTGATCACTCACTGTGTGAAGGGCGACCGAACTTGATCTTCGGATCTTGAGGAGGGAGCCCTCGCATACACCAGTGGGATGCTGCACTTGAAGACTCGCTGTGGGCAGGGCAATCAGACTCGATATTTGGATCTTGAGGAAAGAGCCCTAGCATACGCCAGCAGGATACAACACTTAAAGACTCGTTGTGCACGGGGCGACCGGACTTGATCTTTGGATATTGAGGAGAGAGCCATCACATATGCCAGTGGAATATTGCACTTGAAGACTCACTGTCCGTAGGGTGATCAGAGCCACCGGCC
This sequence comes from Carnegiea gigantea, assembly GCA_029747015.1. Taxonomy (NCBI): domain Eukaryota; kingdom Viridiplantae; phylum Streptophyta; class Magnoliopsida; order Caryophyllales; family Cactaceae; genus Carnegiea; species Carnegiea gigantea. Next base: position 921,766 of record JAKOGI010000192.1, on the reverse strand, counting down.
AATGACTTGAAACTCTTACAAGACCATTGATTTGAGACTTTGTTGAGCCGTTGGTTTGGTAGTCGTTTGAACCTAAATAATTAAATTAATTAATTGGACTAGCCGACATTAATTAACTTAAATCATTTACTGATGTGGCACAATTTTTTTTTTTGGTTCCTACACACTCCTCTCTCAGAATGTTAATCACCATCCATTCTCTCTCTCTTCATTTTCTGGCGACCTTTCCACCACCAATGCCACTAAAACCACTAAAACAACCCTATGCAATGAGCGCCATCCACCTATGGCCTTGGTCTCCATTCACGACCCATAAACTGTTCTTGGCAAGCCCCCAAAACAACCTTCCCAGCTAACCTCAACCCAAATCTCCGATATTTTGAAAATTATGTTACTTTTCTAGTTCATTTTTTAATTTAACATTTGATACCTACTGATAAATATTGACTCATACTTAATGTTTTCTGACGTCTCGCAACTTGGGTATAGCCGGAAGCACTTGATGTAATTTTTTGAAAGCTAAGAAATAATTTCTTATTTGCTAAATAAAGGTTCATTCCATGATCATACCTTTATTATTGTGTATTTATATTAAAAATTCAAGCTATCATAACACAATGTAAGACGTGCTCATCTCAAATTTTACTATGCTTTATCACATAATCAATGGAGCCCAATAACGGTGCACGACAATCTGGCTTGATCGCCCTGAGCATGCGCATATTGGGACCTATCCTAGGTTTAATGTCATTGAGATCCATAATTGTTGGAGGTTTTTCCGCTCTTGTTCTTGCAGGTTCCACTCAAATAATACAACATGACAATAATTTTACCGTTTTACTCTTTCCTATTTGATTTAAAATAAAAATGAGTTTACCATGTGTAGGTCAAAATAAAAGGTATCTATTCTTCATAATACAGTGTTGGGCATGCTGAGCTTTGCCTTACTATTTCTTTTCGATATTTTTGGTTTTGGGTGGGAATTATGGCTATATTTGATTAAGAAGAATGAAGACGATGGAAGTTGGACTTTCTTTTGTTATGTCTAGTTTTGCGTATGTTATTAATTACTAGAAATATTGGCTCACTAGGTACCCTATGTAAATATTTTCGTCATATAAATAAAATGTCAACTTCTTTCTATAATTCTGTTGTATTATTTATTTATTTATTTATGTTATTCATTTACCAAATCTTGCTTTTGTTTTTATTAAAAAAGCGACAATAATGCCTTAATAATTACACTTCTGCTAAAATATTTTTAAATAATTAAACTCTGGAGATGAGTCTCCCATAATTGTAGGGGTGCTGCATAAGTCTTCACGCAGAGCCCAAGCAGAGAACAGAATAGGTGAAGTATGTCTAGCCAAGTTAGGATGGTTTACTAAGGATTAGATAGAAGTCCTTTACACAATGCATAAAGGACAGAGAAAGGGAAGAAAAGATGACTCGTAAGTGCAACCTGTGCAATAGGTTTTAGATACCAGGGCATTTTACCATATATATGTTCTCTCACGACATGATATTTTTGATTCTATTGTCAAATTACCCATCGAAATAAGTATTGCTATGCTCGATGGCTATGCAATAGTGGACAAACGAGGAATGGTTAATATAAGGAATGGTCAAATTTTGAAAAATGTGCTATGCACATTGTCATTTAAGTGCAATATACGTACATAATTTAACAGAGTTATACTATTATTTATGATGCTTGATGTTATCTTGTTAAGATCTCACCCCGAGTAAAGGTAAAAATGAGGTGTAATACTTGATGAATGGTGTAGGAAGATCCATTTTTGTTGCAATTCAAATAAAGAGAGCCTTTTCTCGCACAAGCATCTAGGTCATTCAATAATCAGTAGCTCAACTACCTTATGAATTGGTTATGGTTTCAAATAAATAAAGATCTGTTAAGGGTGTTTTGAAATTAGTCAGAGAGCAAAGAGAATAGAAGTTCTAGGCACAAAGATCTTTCTTATTCATGCATTGTGATTTGTAAGGGCTGCTACTGAAGACCCTCACTTAATGGTTGACATGACTTTCTATGTATTGTGGATGATTATAGCCGAACTATGTGGGTTTATTTGCTTAAAAACAAATTTGAAATCTGTGAGAAAATTGTTAGTTTGTGCTATATAGTAAGGGCATAGTTTGATTAACCTATGCACAGGGTTAGAAGTGATAGTGGGATAGAATTTAGAACCGATTACATCAAAAATATTTTGTTACAAGTGGGATTATGCAAGAATCTTCTTTTGTAGAACTGCCAAAATAAAATGGGCAAGTTTGGAGGAAAAGCCAGCACATTCTCAATGTTGATTGAGCATTTAGATTTTAAGTTTAATTGTTGAAAAAAATTTTGGGATGAATGTGTGCTTGCAGCTACTTATCTTGTAAACCAAACCCCCACCAAATTGCTTAAGTCCAAAAGGCCTTCTATGGTTCTTCTGATCAAAAGTCGAGCTATGATAACATTAAGGCTCTCAGCTGCTCGTGTTACGCTCATAATCATGGCAAGGAATGAGACAAGTTCTATGCTACGACAACTTCTTGTACTTTCATAGGGTATCCTTATGATCAAAAAGGCGGAAAGTGTACGATACAGAGAATACAAGACTTTTTTTGTTTAAGCGATGTTTAATTTTGTGAAGAAATATTTCCATTTGTACAAATGGAGGAAGAGATAGATAATGTTTAATAAAGAATCCAGATCATCATGAGGATGAATAGTTGGACTTCTCTATCCCACAGTCAGCTAAAACACCGCAAAGTGATCCACTAATCAACCTTAAATAGTGGCATAGTGGCATTCCTGTGTTCACCTACTTTGCTAATCACACAGACTAGGTTAGTAAGTCAAGACGTGCTCAATCTCTGATAGCCCAACATGACAAACCCAGTTCAAAACCCAATTCATGAGCCGTTGGAAAATGAAGCAACGACTTCTGAGAAAGAAACGAGGGAAACTGTAGGCCCAACACACCTAGTGAATCCATCAATAGCCTTGAAGAAGACTTTGAAAATCAAGGGAAACCCAATAATGCTTGGCATGAATGCAATAGAAGAAGTTCTACACGTCTTCAAGACTACGTTTGTCATACGCTTATCGGCTTATGCACTCGACCTTAACACTGTTCTATGAAAGCTCATCAGGTACTTTTAACCTTTGTCTTGTTTTGTAAGTTATAATTGATTTTCTCATTTGTATTGTATCTTTCTTGCAACTATTACTTCTCACATTGACTACAATATGATGTTTGGTCAAATGTAATGTAATGAAATTAATTTTGTAATGCAATCATGATTATATAGTTTGTGGTAATCATAATTGTAGGTTAATTGTTATTTACAATCATCTCTTACAACCAAACAAGATAATGAAAATACAATTAGAAACTTATTTATATTGCAAGGTTTTTCACACTCAACCAAGCATTACCTAAGTACATTGCCCACTTGCATAGGATTCGAAATGCAAAAGAAATTGCGACCTTGGAAGAAAATAAAACGTTGGAATTTCGTTCTTTAACTCGCAGGAGAAGAACCCTTGGATGCAAATAAGTGTACAAGATTCAGTATCATGCTGATTGAGCTAATGAATGATGCAAGGCTCATTTGGTGAACACAGGTTGAATGAACTTTTGCTTGAGTCCAAAATAGCTACTGTTCAATGCCTGTTGGCCATCGTCATTTCACAAGAATGGGATCTTTATCAAATGGACATGCATAGCATTTGTACATTAGGATCTTAACAAAGAAATTTATATGAAACCTCCTCATTTTCATCTGCCTAAGCCTAACGTAGTGTAACAAGCAACAACACCATCACCTTCCATTATGGGTTCCGCTCTCGCGGTCTAGACAGATCTAGATGTAAGCAGCTTTACTTCTACTAACATGATTGGTTGTAAACAGAAGTGTAAACTAGTAAGTAGATTGGAAAAAGTCCTTGTATTGACTTTGATAGGCACCTAGGTAGTAATTCTTCAAACAAACTTCAACCTTCCATGATTATGGCTTTTAGTAATCATGTTTGGATCATTCACTTTTTATTTATTGGAAGAAGGTGTTCTGTGGGCATTTCATATATTGATGACTTGCTCTTGATGACTAGTAATGAATCGATGCATTTTTCGTCCTTTAAGCTATATCTACGACAACGTCTTAAATGCTGAGATGTAGGGGCACCCAAATACTTCCTTAGCATTGAGACAGTCGGTTCTTTAGACGGGCTATTTTTGTGTCAACAAAAGTATCCTTTGGATATTTGCTTAGAGTGTTGTATGGTTGGCATAATGCCAACATCAGTCCCTATGGAATATAATAATAGACTCTTAAAAGATTCTAGACAGACTATTAATAATGCTTCTCAGTACTACTGGCTTGTTGGGAGACTTTTATATTTGACTATCACTCATCCAAATGTTGCCTATGCTATAAATATCTTAAGCTAGTTTAGGCAGGACCCTTGTCTAAGATATTGTGACAAGATATTCAAAATCATCACTAGGACAAAGAATCCTTTGCCCACCCATAAACACAGTTCAAATGAATGTGCATTCTAATTGATGTTTGGCCAGTTATGCAATGTGAAAACAATCAATCACAGTGTATCTAGTTAAACCAGGAGGTGCTCTAATATCCTAAAAGACTAAGAAGCAAGATAGTATTCCCTGTTCATGTGCAGAAGTAGAATGCTGAGCTTTAGGGAATTCAACTACTGAGGATCGGTACATAAGGAATATGCTAAAGTGATTTGGTCTGACTATCCCATAGCCCACTTTATTCTAACAATCAAGTTGTATTCTACATATAAAGAATTTGATAATTGAGAGTTTAAGTTGAAGCTATGCAATCCATTTGTGCCCTCCTCTCTACTTGTTTATTCCGCCACTTTTATTAGCCATATATACAACTAAGTATCTCATAAAACCTAGCCCTGACTTATATGTGTTAGATCTGAGAGTACACAAACACAAGAGGGGGGGTGAATTGTGTTCGCAAATTTTCGTAGTTTCTGGAAACAAGCTTGGAACTTGTTTGGACGGACTGTTTGTAAAGTGCTCAGAAAGTGTAAAGCAGCGAAAATAAGTGAAAAAGTGAGAACACAAGATTTTTACGTGGAAACACCTCGAGCCCAACTGAGGCGAAAACCACGACCTGCCCCAGTAGGATTTTCACACACTTCCACTAAACAGGCTAAACACGTTACAAAGGTAACCTTCTCTGGTACAATTGCAATACACGTAACTGTCTACCCTTAGACTAGTTACACACTACGTCCGAGTCTCCCAGGCTTGGACACACTCACGTAATCGTCTCCCCAAGACGAATTACACACGTCCAAAGCCTCCCTAGGCTTGGACACACTCAACTCTCACTTTGATGAAAGAAGAGAATAAAAACACCTTACTTTTGTGCTTCTAACTAAGTGAATGTAAGGTACAATTTTTGCTCCTAGTATGCCAAGGAAGATGACTCAATATTCACACACACTTTTAAGGTTTTTCTGAAAATGTGATTTGTAAGTTAAATCCCTAGAAAAACCGTGTAAAAACTTTCTCAAAATATTTATGAAAACCGTGTGTAAAATCGTTTGTGATGATCTTCAATGTGGAGGTGGAGAAGCTCCTTAAATAGTAGAGGAAAGCAAGATCTTTGTGTGCTTGAGCCACAAGTATAAGATCTTTTTGCTCTTAAAAAGATTATAGAAAGTGACTAATATTTTCAGTAGCCAAATCCTGAAATTTCTTATCTTCTTATTCATATTCCAAAAATAAGAGTTTGATTTATTTTGTAAAAGATTTCCCTTAAAAACTAGACATAAAATCTCCACAATATATTTTCAAAGCCAAAAATTAACTTATCCTGGGTTTAATGATAACAGAAAATTTTTTCTCAAATAATTTCAAAAAATCAGCCCAAGATTTTGGAAAAACCTGTGAAAAATCGTTTTGGCTTGAAAACAGTCTGAACCCTGATCTCAGAACTGATCTGAGACAGTGTTCTTAAAAATCATTCAAAGTAAATGTTAAATCGAGTCCTTCCAAGTGGCATATTAACAAGAATCTATGAAAATAAAACTTATGACGGACCAAGACTTTTGTTGAATCAACTGGACAGCATCTATAGGATCTTGACTTGTTACTTCAATGCTGTGGTGTTGCTCAGAACTGTTTCCTGAGCTATTCCTGGAGTTCTTCATGTCTCTGATGCACTTTAAGTTCTTTGCCATTCAGCTATTCTGAGGAACTGTTCTTAAGACCTGTTGCTGTGGTGTTACTCAGAACTGTTTCCTGAGCTGTTTCTGAAGTACTCCATGTCTTTGATGTGCTTTAAGTTCTTTGCCATTCAGCTGTTTTGAGAACCTATTCTTAAGATCTGTTCTCGACCATGGTTAATCAAGCAATTTCAAAGTTTTCCAAACAGCATTTGGAACCTGTTCGATCAACACACTCAAGTGTATATTCCATTTGTGTTCGTTATCATCAAAACCTTACATTACATCATGATGGGGTCAACAATTTCCCAATAATTTCCCCCTTTTTGATGATAACAAACCAAATGACCATATTAACATACAAGGCAAAAGCAAGTTTCAAGATAAAACGTTCATGGTCAAGCCCATACGTTCATAGTCAAGCCCATCTTCCCCCTTTTTGTTTTGAGAAGTCAACTGAAGCTAGGTCAAACTTAAATGATCCTGGTCATGCCCATCTTTCCCCTTTTGACATCATCAAAAAAGGGTGGTCAAGTCAAACAAGAGAAGCAGGGTATTTGCAGTCACCACCTCTTGGGTAATGGCGGAAAAACAACCTGCGTTACACTCAAGTATATGGTACTATAATGATATTGGCCACCCGAGTCATGCATAACCAAATAACAACAAGAAGACGAGTATGGCACACATTACAGTAGATCCAACCAAGATTAGAAAAAACCATTGTCAGGCACAAAGCACAACCAGATAGCTAGAAACAGTTGTTGAGAACAGGTGGAAAATAAAGAAAGGTAGAACAGGGAAGGATCATGGGGTTGAGCTGATTCAGGATGGAGGAGAAGAGAGTTTGGCTGTGAGGATGGAGAGAATTGATAGCAGATCCTCATGGCGCTTGGCATTGAGAGCCTTCTCCTCGGCAAGTGTAGCTTTAACCTTAGTGAGCTCGGTCTTCAACCGGTTTTGGTCCAGAAGCAAGGCATCAACAGAAGGCTTACTAGAGGAAGGACCAGGAACAGGGGTGAACGGTGTTTGAGGCCCCTGTTTGGAACCAGTCGTCTCACCCTTTGCAAGCTTGAACTCACAACTGATCAGGGTGCTGCTTCCTATCTCATCTGTCACTTGGACCCCTACCTTCTTCTGCAAAGAAACCCCAAAGTGCTCAAAGACTGAAGTCAGAAGAAATCCATACCCTAGGTCATGTTCTCTAGCCGTGTTTGCAATGTGGAAGATATGACTGATCATGATGACTGGTAGGTTGATCTGCTCTCCCCGGTCCAGGAGATCGGTAAGGCATTGATCCATTGCATTTGCAAGGTTACGCCCTTGGCCTCGGGGGATGATGTTTTTGATGATAAACCAAAAGAGCAACCGGTGACAAGGTGTCATCTCCCCTTTCTTGACTGACCTGGGTGTTTTCAACCCTGGTTGTTGACTCAACCTTTGAGTCAATTGGAGCAATCTTTTAGCTCCGAGTACTGTCTTGTTTTCCCTTGCATACACCCCAAAGCCCTCAGCAGGAACTCCTAGAATTTCTCCCAATTTCTTAGCATTGAACCTTATCCCCTTCCCATTGACCATACTTGTCACCACTCCGTTGGTGACATTACAGTTGGCATAGAATTCAGCTAAATCAGGTACTGAACACCCTCTCTGGGTGTTTGCAAAGAGGTCGAGCCAACCTTGGGCTGCAAGCTTATCCAGGAACATCTCCAGGCCCTATTCCTGAAAATAAGCAACTTTGACAATTTTACCCCGTACCACACTCTTTTGGAGAAAATGAGCTACTCGGTCTACTGTGGGCATGGTAGTTTTGGCTTTCTTGGATTTCGGTTCATCAGGCTTGGCTTTTATGGGCACCTTCTGATTAGAAGCAGCCTTTCTCTTTGATGAGACTCTTTTGGTGGAAGGCTTCACCGATGGAGCAGAGGCAGACACCTATTTGGAAGTATTCTCCTCGGTTTCTAATTCTTCAGGCACCTGTTCTGACACTTGTTCTGAAACAGCTTTCCTTTTGGTTTGGGTGTTTTGGGTTTTTTCTGATGGAGACTGGGTAGATTCTTTGGTAGGTTTGGCAGAGGCTTTTGTAAGAGGAGGTTCAGGTACTTCTTTTGGCTGAGAAGAAACAGTGAGTGAACCAGAACTGTGGGTTCGAGGTCTACGAACAGGTGAGCAAACAGGTTTGGAAGTGGTGGTTTTAAACCGACGTCTAGGCCCCCATTTAGCCGGTCTAGTTTTCTGGAAGGGCTACGGTTGGAGAACCTCTATAGTTGAATCAGATCCATCACTATTAGTCTCTTCAAGGTCTTCCATTCGGTCCAAATTAATGACGGGGTCATCCATCCTGTCAAAGAAAACAGGTGCAGACCCTGTTCGGGCTTTACCCAGCTCAGAAACAGGTTCAGGCCCTGATCGTGCCATGTCTACTTTAAGAACATCATCAGACACAGCTTGACCCGCATTTGTTTCAAGAACACCCTTAGACCCAGTAGGTTCCATGTTAGGGTCGAACAATACCAAATCCCATCCAAATGCAGGAGGAACATCACCCAATTTCATCCCCACCGTTCGCAAGTCTAAAGGCTTCAAGAAACCAAAAATTATAGAGTAAATAGGCAAAGGGGGTAGAGAATTGAACCCCGTACCTCTGATTTGTACTGGTGCTGCAGCCGCCGACAAGGGCAGAGAGGCGGGCGTTGGCGAAGACGCCATGCGCGCGTGCTTTGAGACTGGAGCTTGAGAGGTGGTGGTGCTGCGTTTCTCAGAGGCGAAGGAACTGCTGTCAGAGGTCGCCATTGATGGTGAAGAGAAGCTTGAGTTTTGAGAGATTAGGGTTTTGGTGAGAGAGAGATTTTCGGTGGCTAATGAGTGAAGTGAGCGGGCAAGGGAGCTAAAGGATTGACTGGCTTTCAACCGAAAAAGAGGAGTATTAAGTCTCCCAACCACGCATGCTTCAAGAAAAATTCTCAACAACGGAATTAACTACCTAATTCGCATAAAGTGACAAATAGTGGCCATACCTGTTCTTGGTGCTTGTTTCTGCGGTCAGTTGTTCGGTAACATAAGACAATAAGGGCAATATCATCAGACCTCAACGAGTGTCAACAAGCTGTATTCCACACATGTGCTAAATATAGCACCAAGTTTGACTGCAACTAATAATTTTAACAAGCTTGACCTGAAAAGCCCTTTAACTAGACAAGCATTGGGGATTAACTAGGCATTCTCAAGTCATTTTAATCAGACCCAGTTCCAATCTGTTCTTCTCAAACTGTTCTCTATTCAGTGCCTTGGTGAAAATATAAGCAATTTGTTTATTAGTGGCACAGAAATTCATTAAAACCAAGCCTTTTTCAACAGTATCTCTCAAAAAGTGATGACGAATGTCAATATGTTTTTATGTTGATAAGGGTTTTTGGAAATATTAATTGCACTTGTATTGTCACAAAATATGGGAATGCATCCCGTGTCAACACAAAAATCTTTGAGTTGTTGCCTTATCCACAATAGTTGAGCACAACAGAAAGCAGCTGCAACATATTCAGCTTCTGCTGTGGACATGGCAACTGAGTGTTATTTCTTGGTTGCCCAAGATACCAAACAGGGTCCAAGAAAATGAGCCATACATGAGGTGCTTTTTTCTATCAACCAAGAAACCTTGCTGTAACCTAATCTGAATCTGTAAGAGCTTCATTAATATTTTTAGGCTCAATATTAGAGAGAAAAGCATAAAAAGCATAGAAATTTTTAAGCTTGGATCTTGTTTGCACTCCTATATTAATGTCAGATAAAATTTGATCAAGGGGGTACGAACTTTGGTGCTTCCATGGTCGTGGAGTAAGGAAGTCCACAGACACCTTTCTACTTTTGCTGGAATACTCGGTGGAACAGGTTCTGGAACTGTTCCCGAGCTTATTTTGGAGCTTGTTTCTAAGCCTATTCCCGAGCCTGTTCTGGAGCCTGTTCCTGGAGTGTTAGGTTGGTTTTGTTCCAAACTGGGTTCAGCAATACTTCCCCCTGTTTGGTTCAGACCTTGCCCATCTTTTAAGGAAACAGTTCCAGGCCCTGATCCATCCTCGGGATACTTACCTTCTTTATGTATAAGCAACAAATTTTTCTTAGCAAGGCCCAGTTCGAAATCATCATCCTGTGCATCAATCTCAACTAGAGAGTTAGTTTCATCAAAAAGCACATGCACACTCTCCTCAACACACAAGGTTCGCTTATTAAACACTTTGTAAGCCTTACTGTGTGAGGAGTACCCAAGAAATATTGCCTTATCACTCCTTGGATCAAATTTTCCTAAGGCATCTTTCCCATTGTTATGCACAAAACATTTACAACCAAATACTCTCAAATGCATAAGATTGGGTTTTCTACCTTTGAGAAGCTCCTAAGGAGTTTTGTTTAGAATGGGTCTGATCATGCATCTATTTATAATGTAACACGATATGTTCAAAGCTTTGGCCCAAAAGTTTCTCGAAAGACCACTAGCAACAAGCATTGTTCTAGTCATGTTTTCTAGAGTACAATTTCTCCGCTCTACCACCCCGTTCTGCTGGGGTGTTCTTGGGGCTGAAAAGTTATGATCAACACCATGCTCATTACAATAGTCAATAAAGCTTAAATTTTCAAATTCTGTACCATGATCAGACCTTAGGCAAACCAATGAGTGTCCTACTCTCTTTTTAACCTTTTTAAGAAACGCAAGAAATTTTTCAAATGTTTCATCTTTAGAAGCCAAAAACAAGGTCCATGTGAAACGAGAGTAATCATCCACTATCACAAGCACATACCTCTTCCCACCTCGAGTTGTGATCCTCATAGTACCACACAAATCCACATGTAGCATCTCAAGAGGTCGGGTAGTGCTAACACAGTTTTTCAGTTTAAAAGAGGTTTTGACTTATTTACCCTTGGCAAAAGCGTCACATACCTTATCATTATTGAATTTGATGGAAGGTAGGCCGACTACTAGGTCTTTAGTAACAAGTTTATTCAAGAGTGAGAGACTTGCATGACCTAGTCTATTGTGCCAAAGCATAACATCATTATTTAAAGCACTTAAACAAGTCAGATTGTTTTGGGGAAGTGAGAGAATACTTACTTTATACACATTTTTGTGTCGCTTCCCCCTCAACACAACATCTCCTGTGTTGATATTGACAACCAAACATTGTTTTGAAGAAAATACTACTAGGTTGTCTTTATCACACAGTTGGGACACGCTGAGTAGGTTATGTTGTAAACCATCCACCAGATATACATTGTCAATTGAATGAGGAAGTGACTCACCTATCTTACCTACACCGATAATTGTTCCTGATTTGCCATTTCCAAATGCCACACTCCCTCCATCAGAAGCTGTAAGTGAGAGGAAGTTTGATTTTTCACCAGTCATATGCCGTGAACAACCGCTATCCACATACCACAATTGGTTGTTTGCTGAGTTGTTTGCTCGGTTACTCCCCCTCACTTTAGCCTGCAAAACAAATTAGGGGTTAGTTTTGGGAACCCAGATCCACTTAGGTCCCATTCTTTTAGAAGTGCAAATCTCATCTTTTCTAACCCATATTTGTTTTACATGAATCAAGTTTTTTCCATGGCATACCTTCTTATAGGACAAGTATACTGATAATGCCCCGTTTTACCACAATGAAAACAAACAATATTTTCAGGTAATCCCACATATTTTCTATTAACAGGGTAAACGGTGCGCTTAGTCACAAAGCCTAATCCTCTTTTGCCTTCGTTACAGTGAGTGTTCAGCCAATTCAGCGCCTGTGAGGACCTGTTTCAGTGCCTGTTTGCAGCAAGGTCTGATTTTACTTGTTTTAATTTTTCAAGCAATTTACTGTTCTCAATAAGCAGGGATTCAACCTTCTGTTTCAGTTCAAGGGACTCATTTTCAATCTTAGTGAGGTCAGTAGCAAAAGCTTCTTCTTTCATACTTAAGGTTTCTTTAAACTTATTGAGGTCTTCATGCCAAACACTGTTCTCCATATCAATTTCAATTTTTTCACTTTTAAGGATTTTGTTTTCATGCTCTAATTCTCTAATATCCCTTTTAACTCAGAACATGCATCCTTTAACATGCAATTTTCAGAATTAATAGCATCATACTCATCCATCAAAGTAGCTAATAACTCTTCAAGTTTTGCTTTATTTAGGCCACGTACCTTATCCTTAAGTTGAGCTAAGCTCTCCAGAGGCTCATCATCTGAGTCAGAATCACTTCTGGCCATAAGAGATACAGCAGCATCTTCCTCTTCAGTCCCTTCCTCATCCTCAGTAGAATCACCCCAAGCCGCAAGCATTGCCCTTGAGAAGCGCTTGGCAGAACTGTTTCCACCCTGTTTCTTCCCTTGTTTCCTGAACTGTTTGGGCTCTTGTTCCTTTTTCAGTAGTGGACAGTTTTTCACAATGTGATCATGTTTACCACATTTGAAACATCCAGTGAACTGTACCCGGTCATTGTTTCTGGGCTTGCTGAGGTTCTTCTTTTTGTTGTTCTCTTTGACCTTTTTGAAGAACTTCTTGAATCTTCGGGTGATCATGGCCAGTTCCTCTTCATCAAGGTCCGAACCATCCTCTTCCAAAGCCTTTAGACCAAGGCCTCGGTCTCTCTTGGTCTCCTCTTTCAGTTGAGAGTTTCTTCTAAGCTCATAAATTTGGAGATTACCAATAAGCTCGTCCAAGGTGAGTGTATTCATATCCTTGGATTCTTAGATGGCCGTGACTTTGGCCTCCCATGACTGTGGCAAAAATCGTAGGATTTTCCTCACCAACTCTTTGGTGGTGAAGGACTTTCCTAATGATTTTAGCTCATTAGTGACATGGGTGAAACGGGTGTACATCTCCATCACCATTTCTTTATCACCCATCTCAAACAGTTCATATTTTCTCATAAGAAGCTCAATTCTCGATTGTTTTACCTGATTTGTACCTTCGTAAGCTACTTGCAAGGCATCCCAGATTTCTTTGGCTGACTCGCATTCAGAAATGCGAGTATACTCATGAGGACCAAGACCAAAATACAAGAGTTTTTTAGCCTTTTCATTCTTTTCCATCATCTTGAAATCTTCGGAATTGAACTCTTCAGGCTTTTTGTGAACTTTGCTTCCATCTTCGATCACTTTTGTGGGAATGAGTGGTCTACTCTTGATAAGCATCCATAACTCGTAGTCTTCAACTTGAGTGTAGTTTTCCATTCGGTTCTTCCACCAACTATAATGTTGACCATTAAAGTATGGTGGTCAAGTTACGGATTGCCCCTCAAGCATGCCATGTGGTGTACTCATGTTTAGATCTCTGAAGATGTTAATCTTTTAGATGAGAACCTGCTCTGATACCACTTATTATATTTGAGAGTACACAAACACAAGAGGGGGGGTGAATTGTGTTGGCAAATTTTCGCAGTTTCTGGGAACAAACTTGGCACTTGTTTGGACAGACTGTTTGTAAAGTGCTCAGAAAGTGTAAAGCAGCGGAAATAAGGGGAAAAGTGATAACACAAGATTTTTACGTGGAAACACCTCGAGCCCAACCGAGGCGAAAACCACGACCTACCCCAGTAGGATTTTCACACACTTCCACTAAACGGGCTAAACACGTAACAAAGGTAACCTTCTCTGTTACAATTGCAATACACGTAACTATCTACCCTTAGACTAGTTACACACTACGTTCGAGTCTCCCAGACCTGGACACACTCACGTAATCATCTCCCCAAGACGAATTACACACGTCCAAAGCCTCTCTAGGCTTGGACACACTCAACTCTCACTTTGATGAAAGAAGAGAATAAAAACACCTTACTTTTGTGCTTCTAAATAAGCGAATGTAAGGTACAGTTTTTGCTCCTAATATGCCAAGGAAGATGACTTAATATTCACACACACTTTGAAGGTTTTTCTGAAAATATGATTTGCAAGTTAAATCCTTAGAAAAACCATGTAAAAACTTTCTCAAAATATTTATGAAAACCGTGCGTAAAATCGTGTGTGATGATCTTCAATGTGGAGGTGGAGAAGCTCCTTAAATAGTAGAGGGCAACAAGATCTTTGCGTGCTTGAGCCACAAGTATAAGATCTTTTTGCTTCTAAAAAGATTATGGAAAGTGACTAATATTTTCAGTAACCAAATCCTGAAATTTCTTATCTTCTTATTCATATTCCAAAAATAAGAGTTTGATTTATTTTGTAAAAGATTTCCCTTGAAAACTAGACTCAAAATCTCCACAATATATTTTCAAAACCAAAGATTAACTTATCCTGGGTTTAATGATAACAGAAAATTTTTTCTCAAATAATTTCAAAAACATCAGCCCAAGATTTTGGAAAAACCTGTGAAAAATCGTTTTGGCTTGAAAACAGTTTAAACCCTGAACTCAGAACTGATCTGAGATAGTGTTCTTAAAAATCATTCAAAGTAAATATTAAATCGAGTTCTTCCAAGTGGCATATTGACAAGAATCTATGAAAATAAAACTTATGACGGACCAAGACTCTTGTTGAATCAACCGGACAGCATCTATAGGATCTTAACTTGTTACTTCAATGCGGTGGTGTTGCTCAAAACTGTTTCCTGAGCTGTTCCTGGAGTTCTTCATGTCTCTGATGCGCTTTAAGTTCTTTGCCACTCAGCTGTTCTGAGGAACTGTTCTTAAGACCTGTTGCTATGATGTTACTCAGAACTGTTTCCTGAGCTGTTTCTGAAGTACTCCATGTCTTCGATGTGCTTTAAGTTCTTTGCCATTCAGCTGTTCTGAGAACCTGTTCTTAAGACCTGTTCCCGACCATGGTTAATCAAGCAATTTCAAAGTTTTCCAAACAGTATTTAGAACCTGTTCGATCAACACACTCAAGTGTATGTTCCATTTGTGTTTGTTATCATCAAAACCTTACATTACATAATGATGGGGTCAATAATTTCCCAACAATATGCTAGGCTATTAAGTTGCACAAGGAAAAAAAACCATAATAAATTATTAATATTATATTCCTAATAGTCCCCCTCCAGTTGGAGCATGTAAATTTACCATGCCCAACTTGCTCTTTAGGTATTAAAACTATCGCTTCCTAAGGATCTTTGTAAACATATATGCCAGTTGCTCTTTAGTGCCAACATGTAAAAGAGTAAGAATGCCAGTTCAACCTTATCTCGAACAAAATGGCAATCAATTTCTATATGCTTTGTGAGCTCATGAAACATCAGATTCTTGGCTATATGTAATGTAGCTTGACTATCACAAAGCAACTTCATGGGACACTCAAGAAACACCCCTAATGAAGCTAAGAAAGTCCGCAACCATACTAACTGACTGGTGGCAACATCATTGACCTGTATTTAGCTTCAACTAAGGATCTTGAAATAGTATCTTGTTTCTTAGCCTTCTAAGAAATAAGTGAACCTCCAAGTTTCACCAAATAACCTGTCAATTGCCTCCTAGCAAGTGGACATGTGCTCCAATTAGAATCACAATAGCCATAGAGTTGAAGATCACTGTTAGTCTTCAACAATATACTGAAACCGGTAATTCCTTTCAAATAGCGCAATACTACGTAGCCGACTTCTATGTGCTATTTTTTAGGAGCTTACATAAACTGAGATAGAATATGTACTACATAGACCAAATCAATTCATGTGATGGCAAGATAAATTAACCGTCCAACCAATCTACGATACCTAGTAGCATCCTTCAGCAACCATCCATCTGCAGGAGCAAGCTTATGATTTTCTTCAATGAGAAACTTGGCTGGTTTGGCCCACGAAAGTCCACATTCATCAACTATTTCAAGCGCATATTTACATTGACACAAGAACATGCCCTGTCGTCCACATGCCACCTCAATACCAAAAAAATATTTTAAGGAACCAATATCCTTAATATGAAGACATGCATGCAAGTAATGTTTGAACGCCATACATGCTTCAATGTTATTGCCTGCTACCACAATGTCATCAACATAAACCAACAAAGCTGCAAATACGTCTCCTTCCTATAAACAAACAAAGAGTAATCTGTAAACGATCAAGCAAATCTATACTCACTCAATCTAGATGAGAGTTTGGTAAACCATTGTCGAGGTGCCTGCCTAACTTCATAAAATGACTTTGTCAGTTTGCACACCTTATTTGATCCAGTAGAGGTGAAGCTGAGGGGCATGCTTATATATACATCTTCTTTATGAACACCATGTAGGAAGGCATCGTTTATGTTGAAACAATCATGTGTAAGGTTCTGATGATAATAACCCAAATGTACCAGTCAATATACTATCATGCTATGCTTGAGTAGTATGCTAGAATTGCTTGTTGAGACAGGTTACAAACGCCCTGGAGAATAGTTCGAAGAAGCGTGGACCATCAAAGTGAATATGTATGCACGGCATCAAGGAGGCCAAACGATCACAAGAGTTTTAAGATTAATTGCTGGTTGTATTCATCTAGATTCTTGTTAATATGCCAATTAGAAGATTTTGACTTAACACTCACCTTGAAGGAATTTCTTGTGCTAACTCAGAACACTGCTTAGAACAGTTTGGCCAATCAGGTCTGCAGTGTTCTGAGGGCAATGTATAAAACTCTTGTCCCAAAGATTTTCAAGTGTTTTTCTATTGTCAAAATTCCTAACATATTTAGGATTGATTTTCTGATAGTAATTTGTCTTACAAAGAGTCCTTCACTGAGTAATATTGTTTTCCTAAAAAGATACTATCAAAAGATTTTATCTTAGCCTTTAAGATATGATTTCCAAAAAAGATAATGTTGAGAGATTCAATTCCGTTTGGAACACTGATTATTTTTGAGAGTTATTACGAAAATCCAAAACCTCTCATATACTTGCGGCATAAGTATTTCGTGTATATATAATCTCTTGCCTCTCAACGTTTTCAAAAACGGTTTTCAAAGTGTAAAATTGAGTTTTCTGTGAGAAAACTTTCTGATTGAAAAACCTTCAAGAAGTGTGCTAAATTGAGTCATCTATATTGGCATAATAGGGATTGTATTGTACCTTACATTCAACTTATTTAGAAGCATTCAAACTAAGGTGTTTTTCTATTCTCCTCTATCATCAGTGAGATTAAAGTATGTCCAAGTCTTGGGAGACTTTGGAGGTGGCGTGTGGCTAGTTCTCAAGTGGAGGCTAGTTACGTGTTTATAACGAGGGTCTTGGGGGAGACTAAGTTACGTGTGTGACGTAGTCACGTATGAGTTACATATGTAACGAATTCGGCCCGTGTTAGTAAAAATGTTGCTAAAATCCTACTGAGACAGGTCGTGGTTTTTACACCTCAATTGGGCCAGAGGTGGTTTTCCACGTAAAAATAGTGTGTCTACTTTCATATTTCCGCATTTAGTTTTATTTTGCCTCACTCCAAACACCTCTCCAAATAGTTCTCACGAGTGTTCTGAAACAAACAAAAATGTTGGAAGACACAATTCACCCCCTCTTGTGTCATTGTGCGCTTATAATCTAACAATTGGTATCAGAGAAGGTTCTCATAATTAGATTAACACCTTAAGAGATCCTGAAAGAATGAATGCACCATAAGGAATCTTAGAAGGTCAATCTGTGACCAGACCCTCATACTTCAATGGACAGCACTATAACTGGTGGAAAAATCGAATGGAGAACTATACATAAGCTGAGGATTATGCGTTGTGGACGCTGATTGTGAATGGCCCTTACATTTTAGTGAAAGTCACAACTGATTGGAAGACTGTTCCTAAGGAGCCGAAGGAATTCGACTTAGACGACTTCAGGAAGATGGAGAAGAATGCCAAGGCCAAGAAACTGCTGTATTTTAGACTCGGACCTGACGAGTACACTCGCATCTCAGAGTGTGAATCTGCAAAAGAGATATAGAATGCTCTTCAGATAGCTCATGAAGGAACAAATCAAGTCAAGCAATCCAAAATCGAGCTATTGATAAGGAAGTATGAGCTATTCGAGATGAGCAATAAAGAGACAGTTATGGATATGTATACTCGGTTTACCCACATCACTAATGAGATAAAATCGTTGGGAAAATCCTTTACCACTGAAGAGTTGGTAAGGAAGATCCAACGAACTTTACCTCAATCATGGGAAGCAAAAGTCACTGCTATCCAAGAAGCCAGGAAGATGAATGAGATCTCCTTGGATGAGCTTATTGGGAATCTACAAACGTATGAACTAAGAAGGAATTCCTAGATGAAGGAAGAAGTGAAGAATGACCGAGGACTCGCACTAAAAGCTAGAGAAAGCGATAGCTCAGATTTTAATGAAGAAGGGATGGCCACGATCGCTCGAAAGTTCAAAAAATTCTTCAAAAAGGTCGAAAGCAAATACAAGAATGGCTATACCAGCAAGGCCAAGAACAGTGATCGAGATCAGTTCTCAGGATGCTTTAAGTGTGGAAGGCAAGATCATGTTGTGAAGAATTGCCCCTTGTTGAAGAAAGAATAGGGGTCAGAACAGGTCCGAACCAGAGGCAAAAAGACACAGTTAACTAATGCTAAAAAACGGTTCACCAAGGCAATGATGGCAGCCTAGGGTGATACCTCAGAAGAAGAAGAGGACTCTCAAGATGGAGAGGAAGCAATAGCTCTTATGGCCTGAAGCGAATCTGATTCAGATTCTGATTAGATCGAGAGTTTGTCCCAACTCAAAGAAGAGGTACGTAATCTTAGCAAGAGAAAACTTGAAAAATTAGTTTTTATATTGATGGAAGAATGTGAGATAGTAAATTCTAAAAATTGCATGATTAAAAATACCTGCTTAGGATTAGGAAAGGATGTTAAAAGACTGGAAAGAAAGAAGCAAGAACTTGGGCATATGAATGAGGTTCTCACTTGTGAAAAATTCAAAATGGATGAAGAAGTTCTTGTTTTATGTAATGAACTAGACAACCTTAAAGATCTTATGAACAAGAGAGAGGAAGTCTTCAACACTAATCTCTCAAGACTGGAAAGTGAGTCCTTAAATCTAAAGCTTAATCTATAATCCCAGATGAGTGAAAATAAACAGCTTCTTGAAAAAATACAAAAAACTAAAACTGACCTTACTAAAAACAGGCCCTGGAACAGTTACTTAGAAGTGCTAATATGGCTGAGCACTCATCATAATCGAAGCAGAAAGGGATTAGGCTTTGTGAATAGGCGTGTTACTAAGCCAATGGACAGGAAATATGTTAGTCTATCAGAGAATATAATTTGTTTTCATTGTGAAAAAACTTGTCATTATTGCTATACTTGTTATGTGAGAAAAAGCATCATGGAAAGAAACTCATTATATGTTAAACAAATATGGATCAAAAATATGAGTTAAATTCCATGTCCAAGAAAAGAAGGGGACCCAAGTGGATATGGGTTCCCAAGACTGACACTTAGCTATTTTGCAGGCTAAAGTGAGATGAGGTAACCAGCTGTGGTACTTGGATAGTGGTTGCTCAAGGCATATGACTAGAAACAAATCAAATTTTCTCTCACTTACATCCTTTGATGGAGGGAGAGTGGTGTTTGGAAACGGCAAGTCTGGGACGATTATTAGTGTAGGTAAGATAAGTAAATCACTCTCCCACTCGATTGATAAGGTGTACCTAGTTGATGGGTTACAGCATAAATTGTTAAGTGTGTCCCAATTATGTGATAAAGGTAATCATGTGGGATTTTCTTCGGATCAATGCTTGATTACCAATATCAAATCTGGAGAGGTTATATTTAGAGGGAAGCGACACAACAATGTGTATAAAGCATGTGTTCTTTCACCTTCCCAAAATCATTTAACTTGTTTGAATGTTCTTGATGATGATGTTATGTTTTGGCACAAGAGACTAGGTCATGTTAGTCTCTCCTTGCTAAATAAACTTGTTTCTAAAGACCTAGTAGTTGGTTTACCTTCCATCAAATACAATGATGATAAGGTATACGACGCTTGTGCAAAAAGAAAGCAAACTAGAATCTCTTTCAAGCCAAAGAAGTATGTTAGCACTTCTTGACCTCTAGAGCTACTACATGTTGATTTATGTGGTCCTATGAGGATCACAAGTAGGGGCGGGAAGAGGTATGTGTTTGTTGTAGTGGATGATTACTCTTGTTTCACCTGGACTTTATTTCTAGCATCAAAAGATGAATCTTTTGAAAAGTTTGTTGTGTTTCTTAAGAAAACTGAAAAGAGAATAGGATATTCATTAATAAGTCTCAGGTCTGACCATGGAAAAGAATTCGAAAATTCAAGCTTCATTAACTATTGTAATGAACATGGTATTGATCATAAATTTTCTACCCCCAGAACACCCCAACAGGACGGGGTGGTGGAGCGTAAAAATCATACTCTAGAAGACATGACTAGGACTATACTTATTGCTAGTGGTCTTCCTAGACATTTTTAGGTAGAGGCATTGAACACAGCATGTTACATTATAAATAGATGCATGATTAGACCGCTTCTTAATAAGACTTTTTATAAACTTCTCAAAGGGCAAAAACCCAATATTAGGCACCTAAGAGTCTTTGGTGGCAAATGTTATATGCACAATAATGGGAAGGAACCCTTCGGAAAATTTGACCCTAGAAGTGATGAAGCCATATTCCTAGGATACTACTTACATCGTAAAGCTTACAAAGTATTTAACAAAAGGACTCTAAGTGTTGAGGAAAGTATGCATATATTATTTAATGAAACTAAATCCTTGGTTGAGAATGATGCACAGGATGAAGATTTCGAATTTGGCCTTGTAAGAATAGACATTGGTAAGACTCATGAAAGTGAACCATACTCTGGAGCTGATAATATGGAAAGTAGACAGGAAGTAGACCAATTAGAGGGAAGCACTGTCAACCCTGATATGAACCAAAACCAGCTCACTCAACCTCATTACCCTCATACTGATATGACAACAAGCTCCAGACTTGATTCCGAACTTGTTTCTTTGAGCCACCAGGAGAGAGTGAAAAGCGAATCTATGGATCCTTCCACTTTACGACACTGGAAGCACCAGAGCTCACACCCCCTTGACCAAACTATATATGATATTAATACAGGGCCCTTGTAGGTTCTGACTGGGTTATAGCCATGCAAGACGAGCTTCATCAGTTTAAAAGGAACAAGGTTTGGCACCTTAAATCACGGCCTAAAGACAGATCAATAATTAAAACCAAGTGGGTGTTCAAGAACAAGCTGGATGAGTTCGGAACAGTCACTTGGAACAAGGTCAGGCTGGTCGTCCAAGGTTACAATCAAGAAGAAGGGATCGATTATGAGGAAACATTTACACCTGCAGCAAGGATAGAGGCCATTCGCATCTTGGTAGCCTTTGCAGCACACAAAGAGATCAAGTTGTACCAAATGGATATCAAGAGAGCATTTCTTAATGGATATCTTAAAGAAGAGGTATATGTAAAATAACCCCCTGGTTTTGAAAATCATGATTTTCCTAACCATGTGTTCAAACTTAACAAAGCACTTTATAGTCTAAAATAAGCTCCTAGAGCTTGGTATGAACGTTTGTCAAGTTTCTTAATTGATAATGATTTTCAAAGAGCCAAGGTTAATAATACCTTATTTCTCAAATCTAAGGGGGAACATTTGTTGATTGTACAAGCATATATCGATGACATTATATTTGGTGCAACCAACAATGATTTATGTGATGAATTTTCAAATTTGATGGCGAGTGAGTTTGAGATGAGCATGATGGGCAAGCTTAATTTTTTCTGAAGTTTGCAAATTAAGCAAACCTCAAGCGGAACTATGATACATCAATAAAAATATGTCAAGGAACTACTTAAGTGACTTGGGATGAAATCAGCTAAGCCCATGGACACTCCCATCTCTCCTTCAACTAGGTTGGTGATGGATGATGGAAGTTCTTCAGGTAATGAGAAATCACATAGGAGTATGATAGGGTCACTCCTATACCTAGCTGCTAGTGGACCTGACATTATTTTCAGTGTTGGTTTGTGTGCCCATTTTCAGTCAAACCCAAAAGAAGCACATTTGGAAGCTGCAAAATAGATTTTTAGATATTTGAAACATACCTCTGATTTAGCACTATGGTATCCACGAGAATGCAACTTTGACCTTATTGGGTATGCGGATGGTGATTATGCTGGATTTCTAGTTGATAGAAAAAGCACCTTAGGTATAGCTGCTTTTCTTAGACCCTGTTTGGTCTCTTAGTTTACGAAGAAATAGCACACAGTTGCCATGTCCACAGCAGAAGCCGAGTATGTAGTAACTGCTTCTTATTGTGCTCAATTGCTATGGTACGGCAACAACTCAAGGACTTTGGTGTTGACACGAGATGCATTCCCATATTCTGTGATAACACAAGTACAATTAACATTGCCAAGAACCCGTGTCAACTTAAAAGGACTAAGCATATTGACGTTCGTCATCACTTTTTAAGAGACAATGTAGAAAAGGGCTTGATTTCAATGAGTTTTTGTGCCACTGACAAACAAATTGCTGATATTTTTACCAAGGCACTGAGTAGAAAACAGTTTGAGAGGAATAGACTTGAATTAAGTATGATTAAGAGAACGTGAGAGTACTTCATCAAGTCCCAATGATTAACTAGTAAGGTTTTGAGACCAAATAAATTGATTCAATGGATGCATTCAATTTTCTGTAATGTTATTAGCATATGTGTGAAATGTGACATGCCAACAGTCGTTGAGGTCTAATGTTATTGCCCTTACTGTCCTTTATTACCGAACATATAGCAGTCAAAACGGGCGCTAAGAATAGGTCTGATTATTGTTTGTATCATGTGCTAATCAAGTTACCATAATTTAAAGTGCATGAAAATTAGATTTATTATGCCTAATCTATAATCTGCAGCTTTTTCCAAGGTGTAACAATATCTTTCATGCAAAATCGTCTCTCTCTCTAAAAAAACTGGTGGCCGAAAAGATCATTACAGATCTCTACTTTATTTTTCAGTCAATTCATTTCAAACCTTCCTTATCTTCTCAAACCACCTTCCCTCCTTCCCTCAAGAACCCGACCTTCCTCTTGTTCCTAAAACCCACTAAAGCCTAACCTTTTCCTCCACTAGCTCTTCCAATGGCATGCACCCAGGGTAGCGGCGCATCCTCCGGTCGCAAGGCGCGTCACCCAAGTTCACTTCAGGCCAAGAAATCAAGAAAAAGGGGAGAAAAATTACCAGACATACTCACGGCGCCACCAACATCACCAGCAGAAGCTACCCCTGTGCCCACTAATGGTATTTCTCTCTTCATCTTTTAGTTCTTGAAAAGTATCGATTTGAGATAAGTAGGAGTCAATCTTGATGATATACCCCCTGTCAAACCGGCCTTGGGATAGGAATTGCTATTATATGAACCCGGTGTGACCGAGTCAAAATCAACTGAAAAGATTGAGGAGTCTGTGTTTGTTGAAGATTGGGTTGAGAAGCCCTTCTTGAATGATGCTCCCATGTGTGACGTTGATGAGGATGAACCCCTTATACTATTCAAGCGGGCTGTGAAAACAACCTACTAAACATCAACCAAACTAGCTATCAAGCGCCGAATAAAGACCACAACCACACCTAATGTGCCTCTCACCACATCTATGTGGCAACCTCGAACTCGAAGTTCAGGTCCTGCCATCTCACCGAGCCTACCTGAGGACAAGCTTGAAAGGTCTGTAAAGAAACCCAAACCAACTCCTCAAACTACCAAACCACTCCGCAAAACACCTGCCAAACTAACAGCTAAAATGCCTCCCACACTTGTTTCCATCAAGAAACGTGCCCTGAAACGGGGATCCCCAGAATAGGCATTCGATCTGGCTGAAGAAAGTGACGAACCACAAAAAAAGAAAGCTAGTAAAACCATAACACTGGGGGAAAGGTTCAGACACTTTCGTCAAAAAACTGTAGTTAGAGGGAAAATGATTAAGGTATCATACCTTCAGAAATAGGGACTGGGAGTGTTCCTAGAAAAATTGAAGGCCCAGGGTTGGTTAGATTTGGTTACAAACACTAAACGGGCCTATTCTGTACCTAAATTGGTTGAATTCTATGCCAATTGTGTTGTCACTAGTGGGATAGTGACAAACTTAGTTAATGGCTGCGGGCTATGCTTCGATGCTGACAACTTAGGAGATTAGCTTGGGGTGCCATCCAAGGGGTTTGATGTGCATGTGCATAAGGATACATACTAGGTGATGAATGAATGTTGGAATTGACCCGAAAGCTAGCCCAACAACCTGATTTGGCTGCTCCCCGGTCTGTGCAAAAGGGGAACATAATGCCTTTGCATAGGCTATTGTTCTGGTTTGTGATTAAGAATGTGATTTCCTGGGGTCAGGGATGTAATCTTACGGACCCCATGGATATATGCTGTACAGACCTACTACATCGGGGGAAGCAAATTAATCTATCCGCCATCATGATTAGTCATATTGCACGTATTATAAACACCTCTAAGAGTCATGCTATAGGCTATGACTTCCTTCTGACTTCAGTTTTTGAGACACTTGGGATTCCCTTGCAAAAGAGAGTGGGATTTCAGGTCACAGATGAGATAGGGAGTAACACTTTACTTGGGTGTGGGTTCACAGTAAAGAAGAGTGATGGTACAGTATCAGAACAAGGACCCAAAACACCCTTTGGCCCTAGTCCCAGTCCTGTTTCCAGTGAGGCTGCCTCTTCTAGCACATCCATGGTTGATGCACTAGTATAGGACCAGCTACATCTAAAGGAGGAGATTACTGAAGTGATGCATAGACTCAGTGAAGAAAAGGCCTTGAATGCACATCGCCATAAGGATATTCTATGTCCTCTTTCTGCCCTCATGGCTGAATTTGCTCCTCCCTCTCCTTCTCCCTGGTTCACCCCTGTTCTCAACCCTGATTCTTGTCTTGTTTTTAACAACACTGTTTTCTTCTTTGCTTGGATAAACTTGATTTTGGTTGTGATTGACAATGGTCATGTCTGATTTTAGCTGGGTTTGGTTTATGCTATGGCTTTGCCTACTAATGCTGTTGTGTATTTGAGCGTGACTGGGATGGCTAATATCATTATGTACTGTATAATTGACTTGTATCACTGTTATTTTCCCTCATTACCCGTGGTGGCGGGTGCATCCCTACTGAATTTATGTAGATGGTTCCCTCGACCTTTTCGATGATGTCAAAAGGGGGAAGATAAGTATGACCATGCTTTCATTGGTATGCCTGTTTTAAGCTGATTCTTACTCTTGCTTTATCTCGTGTGTTCATTGGACTCCTTAAATTACTATTTTGGCACCAATGTTCTTGCCTTTTACTCTGTGACACTTTGATGTTCATTTGGTTTGTCATCATCAAAAAGGGAGAATTTGTTGAAATAATCATGTGTAAGGTTTTGATGATAACAACCCAAATGTACCAGTCAATATGCTATCATGATATGCTTGAGTAGTGTGCTAGAATTGTGTGTTGAGACAGGTTACAAACACTCTGGGGAACAGTTCGAAGAAGTGTGGAACATCAAAGTGAATATGTATGCAAGACATCAAGGAGGTCAAAGGATCATAAGAGTCTTAGGGTTAATTACCGATTGTATTCATCTAAATTCTTGTTAATATGCAATTAGAAGATCTTGACTTAACACTCACCTTGCAGAAATTTCTTGCACTAACTCAGAACACTGCTCAGAACAGTTTGAGCAATCAGGTCTGCAGTGATTTGAGGGCAATGTATAAAACTCTTGTCCCGAAGATTTTCAAGTGTTTTTCTACTGTCAAAATTTCTAACATATCTGGGATTGATTTTCTGATAATATTTTGTCTTACAAAGAGTCATTCACTGAATAATATTGTTTTCCTAAAAAGATACTATCAAAAGATTTTATCTTAGCCTTTAAGATATGATTTCCAAAAAAGATAATGTTGAGAGATTCAATTCCATTTGGAATATTGATTATTTTTGAGAGTTATTGCAAAAATTCAAAGCCTTCCATATACTTGCGACACAAGTATTCTGTGGGTATATAATCTTTTACCTCCCAACGTTTTCAAAAACGGTTTTCCAAGGAGTAAAATCGAGTTTTCTATGAGAAAATTTTCTGATTGAAAAGCCTACAAGAAGTGTGCTAAATTGACTCATCTATATTGGCATAATAGGGATTGTATTGTACCTTACATTCAGCTTATTTAGAAATATTCAAAGTAAGGTGCTTTTCTACTCTCCTCTGTCATCAGTGAGATTAGAGTGTGTCCAAGTTTTGGGAGACTTTGGACATGGTGTGTGGCTAGTTCTCAAGTGGAGGCTAGTTACGTGTTTGTAACGAGGGTCTCAAGGGAGACAAAGTTACGTGTGTGATGTAGTCACGTGTGAGTTACATGTGTAACGAATTCGGCCTGTGTTAGTAAAAGTGTTGCTGAAATCCTACTTAGGTAGGTCGTGGTTTTTACGCCTTAATTGGGCCAGAGGTGGTTTTCAACGTAAAAATAGTGTGTCTATTTTCATATTTCCACATTCAATTTTATTTTGCCTGACTCCAAATACCTCTCCAAATAGTTCTCACGAGTGTTCTGAAACAAATAAAAAAGTTGGAAGATGCAATTCACCCCCCTCTTGTGTCCTTGTCCGCTTATAATCTAACAATTCACTGCCATCTAATATGAATCCCAACCTTTTCCAATTGCAACTGATAGGAAGCATCGGATGCTAGTCATTTTAGCAACGAAAGAGAATGTTTCGTCGCAGTCGAAGCCTTCAATTTGATGATCCTCGCGTATAACCAACAGTACTTTGTGACGTTGAATCGAACCATCTGGTTGTACTTGACTCGATGTACCCACTTTCATGCGATTGGTTCATTCCCTGGCGGAAGCTCCATAATGACCCAAGTCTGATTTGCTTCTAAAGCTTGTATGTCTTTGTCATTACTTTTTGCCATTGAGGATCCCTGACAGCTTGATAATAGAATATGCGCTCAACAACCTTAGTAATTGCAGCTAGATAATTCTGATGAGAAGATGAAAAAGTAGCACATGTGACATAGTGAGTTATAGGGCAATGCATACCTGAGGACTCTTTTTGGACAACTGCAACAAGAGAGAGGGGTTCTTCAATCCGGATACCATAACACATAAAGTTGTCCAAATGTGCTCTTGGTTTTCTGACCCAATCACTGCCCCTCAAGTCCTAGGATGAAATTGGCCTAGGCCTGTCCACGCTTCTGAGCCGGACTACAGGAGCAATCTTCGTGCCTACCGTGTCATGTTCTTCATAGCCCACACCTTCACTTTTCGGTTCTTGTACTGGGCTTAAGGCATCTTCAACTAAGAGGCTAGCATTTGCTCCTCACGGCTACCCCTTTCTAGCAACTGGGCTTCTTCACCTCTATGACCTAAGTCATTTAACTCCTTATACTCTTCACAATTTGCTCTATGCCTCACATCACCACGAGACTCCTCAGTCGCCTTAAAAACTTCCTCATTGTTGATAAAAGCAAAAAGATTCTCATGAAAGACAACGTCTGTATTAATGAAGATCTCATGAGTGCCTAAGTCATACACTTTCAATCACCTTTTTCCAAAAGGATATCCCGCAAAAATGCATTTTCTACTTCGTGATACAAATTTATCTTTTGCCCTTAAGTGATTTTGAGGAAAACAAAGGCATCCCAAAACTCTAAGGTGGTCACAATTAGGTTATTTGATGATAAAGAATTTTACATGGACGTTTTCCATTCAAAATACTATTTGGAGTTCTATTAATCAAGTGTGCATCTATCAGCACACATTCTCCCAAAAAATTTAATGCCAACCTAGCTTGAATCCTAAGAGCTTTAGCTATGTTTAGGATGTGAAGATGTTAGCTTTCACCCTGCCATTTTGTTGAGCAGTATCAATGCATCTAGTGTGATGTATTATGCCATCTTCAAAATAGAACTTCTTCATAGGTCCCAACTTAAATTCAAGTCCATTGTCACTTCTAACCACCTTTACACCCTTTTCAAATTGACTTTTAGCCATGGCCACAAAAAAATTTAACAACATTCCTACCTCACTCTTTTGTTTCATCAAATACACCCATGTTGCTCTATTATCATCAATAATAATAGTTAGAAAATAACTTGCACCACAAGAGGCTTTTACTCTATATAACCCCCAAATATCACAATGGACAAGTTCAAAATGACTATTTTGCTCTATTCTCACTAATAGAAAAATGACTTCTAGTCTATTTTGTCGGAAAGCATAGATTGCAAACATCAAATTTATTATTCTATTTCAAATCAGAAAAATTCCTAGATTTTTAAAGAAGGTAGACATAACTTCACTTGAGGGGCGCCCAAACCATTTGTGTCATAAGGATCTGGAAGCTACTATATTAACTTGGTTCTTGACTTTCAGTGCCCCCTAGTAGTAAACCCCATTTCATTGCTCACCAGATCCAATGAGAATCCTCAAAGTGCGGTCCTATAACACACAATTATCGTCAAATAATGTCATAGCACAATTTAAATCTTTACACAATTTAGTAAAAAATAAAATATTGCAATTTAGCTCAGGAATGTAGAGAACTTACTTTTAAGGATAGTTTTCTTAATAGAACCACTTTGCCTTGTTTTTTGGCTAAAGTATGAGCACCATTTTGGGGGGGGGGGCATTATTGCAATTGGTCGGATATTCTTAACTTCATGTAATAATTTCAAGTCACAAGTCACATGACATGATGCTCTATTATAAATTATCCTAGTAGGCTTACCTAATAATTTTTCCTATCCTCCTTTTGGAACATATATGAGGCTTAATAACCTTTGCAGCTGCTCCGGAGACAGCCTCAGGATGCTAACTTGTAAGGACTCTGCGGCACTGTTATGGCTGACTATCTGTTCTGACTAAGTCGTTGCAGCGTGTGCAACTTTGCTCCCATTTTCGCAACCTCTGCCTCCACCGGCCATGCCGCTGCATCCACTTTGGCCACCACGGCCACGGCCTCGGGTACCCCAGTTAGGTGGGTAGCCAACAATCTCGAAACAGCTCCCCTCATCATGACTGTAATGACTGCAATGCTTACAAGTTCTCTCCTTAGTAATGCCCGGTTTCTCCTTCACAACAAAGGCAATGGCATTTTCGCTTCGAGTGTCTCTTCCTAGTATAAGTCTCTTATAGTTCTTCACTTAGTGGATCATGTTGAAACTTTTATCAAGAGATGGCAAGGATCCCATAGCCAGCACTTGACTTTGGACGGTTGCATAACACTCATCAACGACCCCTATGAATAACTGATGAGTCCATTCCTCTTCTATTAGCTTAACCACCTTTCCTCCGACACCACATTCACACTTTCTGCAAGTACATTGGGGAATTTTGACATAGTTGTTTAATTCACTCCACATGCCCATCAATTTTGAATAAAATTCAACTGCTTCGAGTCCCCCTTGCTTACATGCGGCAAGAGCGGTTGTTAGTTCGCGTATCTTGGGTGTGTTTGGCACAGCATACCTCCTACGAAGGTTTTCCCATACCAACGCAGTCGTCTCCATATATGCTGTGTTAATGTGGAGTTTTGGATCAATTATATTAATGATCCAAAACCATATCATTCAATTGACCATTTCCCAAGCTGCGGACGCAGTTGGATTATCTCCTTCCTTCAATTCTGGTCTTTTCAAGGTTCCCTTGATGAAATCTAATTTATTTTTAGATCCTAAGGCCATTCTAGCTACTTGTCGCTACACCTGGTCCCTTCGATGGATGCAACTAATAGGGCAAGCTAAATGCCCATAAATTAAGAGTTTGATAATTTAGAGTTTAAGTTAAAGCTAGGCAAACAATTTGTGCCTCTTCCATGCATGTTTATTCCACGGCTTTCATTGGCCATATATGTAACTGATTATCTCAAAAAATGAAGCCTGACTTATATGCTAAGTTACCAAGTTGTACAAGGAAAAGGAAACACAATAAATCATTAATATCATATTCCTAATACACATCACTGACAATATTATTTTCTATGAGCTAACTGTACATATTAAAGAAGAATGTCATTTTGTTTGGAAGCATATTCTCTCTAGGGTTATTGCACCTCGCTATATACCTAGAAATTCATAGTTAGTTGATACTTTCACTAAGAATTTTGGCCAATGACAATTTCGGTATTTATTAGGCAAGATGAGCATCAAGGACCTTGATGCAATAGCTGGAGGGGGAGTAACAGGAAGAATAAATTACTTTTCGGTCCCTCAAGATTTGATGAAATGATTTACTAATCGCATATTTTTAGAAAAATATTTATGGGACTACTTTAGTGTAAATGTTTTTTTGGAGCACAAAACTTTGGGTTAACTAATTTCTAGGTCACAAATATTTATTTTTAGGCCCCTGAACTTTATGAAATTTCTGCTTTTGGCCCAATTGGGTTTCAAAATGCAAATAAATATTCAAAGTTATTGGCTTTTTTGGAAAACTGTGCTTATATTAATGTTTGGAGTTCTTATAATGACTTTGATGGTACTAGTTATTACAGTTTACTACTTACATCCTAAATATAATATTTTATACGTGAAGAGGCCCACCATACTTAGCATAATAATTGAAACTTAATTAGAGAGTTTGAACTATTACCCAAGCTTAGTTGGCATTGGATCCTAACATTTCTCAAGATTTTAGTTTATAGATATTGTTAATCTTAACTGCACCTTCCTTAGATCAGGCACAGCACAAATCTGTTTTATTTCCTACCTCGAACCATAGTCACTAATTAAGTTTCTAATCTTTTTAAGGATAGTGGAACTTTAATAAAAAAATTATAATATTTAAGACATAAGTTTCAATTGAATAATATTCCCTACTGGGAAACTTCTTTTATAGAAAGTTTCAAAGTGGAAATATTACGTTGAAGAATTGAAGAGGGACTTAAACAACTAAGATTATCAGATATACTTGCTCATAGAGAAATAGAAAATCCTGACTTCTTTTTTGCTCATGAATGCTTAAATGATTAATTTTACACATGCTACAGTTACATTCACATGGCTATAATAGACTGCTTTGTTTTACAAACATGACACTTGTCAAAATAGTGCAATAGTGAAGCAACCACTTTTCAAAATCTTTTAATACTAACAAGACTGGTTATTATTATTGAGATTCTGCGTGCCTTCATCACCAATAATATCTTCCAAATCATTATTATATAAATATCATCAAAATTTTCATCAAATTGAGGATGCTCTAGGTCCCATTTCTCAAATAATTTAAGAAGATATTTCATCCCTTTTTCTGATACGAATTTTTCAACTCCAACATTAAAAAGATAATCAAAGACATGTTTTAAAGCTAATCCTTCCACCTTCATATATTCACTAAACTCATTGTGATAGGTGAAAATAGTGTTCCCCTAATGCCTTAAGGTCTTTCCTTGTTTAGTTAATACCCAACTTTGATGATAAATATTGTAAAAACCAATAGCTCTTGCTAAAGCAGGATCAGTAAGTAATCCCCATCATCCTGGAAACCATTTTTGTCGCCGATCATTGGGATCATTGAAATCAACTATCTGAGCAAGATAATGAGGTGGTTTTACTTTTTCATTTTCATACTCAATTGGTGCACAACGTACCTACACCTATAGGCATCTATTATATGATATTTTTGTTGGGCCATCATGAGATATAAGAATCTAATGGATCCTTCTGAACATGCATTGCTGAAATTTAGTTAGTCTTGTGAAAAATGGCTACTTTGGATCTCGTAATTCCATAAAGTAAACTACCATCCCATATTCCCATGCTTAAATGAATGGGTTATTTAGAGAGATTGAATTTGCTCGAAAAATAACACTACCGACTCTAGATTTATCAGGGAAGTAGATTGTAGTACTCCACAATTCCCAAATAAAGTAGGAATAATTATGATAATAGTTGATGCAGGTTGCATACCACTCATTGAACAATTTTCTTGAGCATAAGAACTTATATTTTCTTATATATCATAAGGACACCTTGGATAATTAACTTGTAACTCTAGCAGGCTAAATCTTTGGGCTATTAGATAGGCAGAAGATAGCAGACAAAAATGTGATCTACTTTTTGTCTTGAATTTCAAATTATCTGTAAGGACTTTACTAAAAGGAGAAATTCGTTCTAGTAGTAAGAGCAATTCATATTGGATTTTCTCCTTCTCCAGCCAGAGATTTGCTCTGATGATCACCATTGGCGAGTTCTTAAGTTAAACTATCTGCAATAGAGTTCTTCGATCGCTGTTTATGTTCAATAAAGAAGGAAAACTGGTTAAGTCATAATTGCCAATGCAGCAGTCAACCTTGCGCTTGCATATTTGATAAATTCTTTTTAACAAAACTAAGATTTCCTTCGTAATCAGTTCAAATAAGAAAAAGATTTTGGGCTAAAAAATATTAAGAACTTTTCAATTCCCCTTATGACTGAAGCATTTCTTTTTTCACCATGTGATAGTTGCATTCTACCTTATTAAAACTGCAATATTTATAGAGTTTTTCTTCTTTGATTTTGAGTATTACACTCCAGTGCTCATAGCTGACATCTATATTAAGAATCAAATCATCTCCTCCATTAGGTAAATCAAGGAAAGGAATATTTTTACACATCTTTTTGAAGTTTTTAACAATCTTTGAATCACTAGGGGGTCCATGTGCAACTTCTTCTTTCTTGAATTTCTGCTATAAGGGCTTTCTTAGGTTTGCTTGATCTTTAATGAAATCTGAAGCATACGTAAGACATTCAAGAAACCTTTCTAGTTATTTCCTATCTTCAGTCTTTGCAGGAAAATTTTCTATTTTTTCTAAAATATACTTTTGTAAAATGATTTTTCCAGCTTTTATCTCTAGACCTAAAAGCTTAATCTCCTGTTAAGCATAGTTGCATAAATGCACTTGTTCTTACCAAGTATAATATCGTAATCAATGCATATTTGGGTGATAGCTATGACATCACCCTGATGCTATTCTATGGTTTTGGAAAAGACAAGGATATCTAAGTAACAGTGATTAAGATCCTTGAAAATATTATCCGTTCCTCTTTAAAATATTTGAGGTGCATTTTTAAGATCAAATGGCATTACTATCCACTTGTAATGTCCTTAAGGATCATCAAACACAGTTAAAGGAATGCTTTATTCATCCATTTTTATCCTCTAGTATCCTCTTTTATAATCCATTTTCGAGAACCAAGAGGCTTCTTAAATTCTATTGAAAAAGACTTTTGTGTTAGGAAAATAATAACCATTAAAAATAGTATTATCGTTAAACTTTTTGTAATTGATCACTATTCTTGCTTTTTCCCCTTTTTTCTTCACCATGATTTCTTGCTATGAAAGCGAGACTGGTGTTAGGACTCTTGCTGTTCGTGATTAATCCTTTATCTAGAAGTTCTTTGATTTTCTTATCAAAATTTTCGATATCCTAGTGTACATACATCATTTGTTTGACTCGAATAATAGTGTTGGGATTTAACGAAGTGTTTTTGGCAAATATTTTATCTTTATCCTAAAATTTTATAGGATTATCAGAGTAGAGTTCTTTGCATAATTGCTCTTATTGTTTAGTAATTTGCTCTTTAATAGATGGCTCAAGGAATGAGATTGTCAGTGCTATCTCACGTTGTGCAGGCATTACCTGCTCACCATGCTGGTTGTGCGCAAACTCAATTTTCTCATGGGTTAAGCCTTATATAATTTTTCAATAGGAACTCAATGACCATTAATTGTAAATATTATTTCGTTTCTGGCTTGCGTGCATGAAGAAAATAGTCTCTGAAAATTATTTCCAATAATCATATCACAAGAGGATTTATCAGTAGCCTACAGAATTGGTATAATACATTGGACTCTCCCTAATTCTATGGGCAATCCCTCTATTGTATCATTATGACTTATAATGCTATCATCTGCTATTCTTACTTGTAAAGGATTCTTGGATCTTTTCCACATAAATTTTGGAAATAATGTTCTTTTTCCAAAGTATATAGAACAACTACTATCTATGAAGCCATATAATTTGTACTTAATATATCCCTCTAAACCTACCTTTATTGGGATATAGATGCTATTAGAATTCGTATTGGTAGATTCATAACATATCTCCATAGTTATGTCCTTAACTAAATCATCTTCATATATTGGCTCACTAAGAGTTCTAGTTTTGTACTAAATGGCTTTTCTATCTAGACTCATACTTCGGTCTACACTATATCTTGTAGGTTCAAAACTCATTCTACTCATTTCACTGATCATACTAATTATATCATCTTCTTTAAGCTCTTCTTTAGCTGATGAAGATCCTTTTCCCATGCTAATCTTACACTCATGTTCCTTAATAATTGGGATTTTACGGTAATTTTACTATTCTCATCAATTGTATTACATTTTTCTTATTACTTTTTGTAGGATTGGCAAAGCTAGATATTCATGAACGATTAATCCTTATCTCCTGAGGATTGGATTTAATCCTCTGCATCTTTTGCATAGGGGTATGACTTTCATATTTTTCTGCCTCTATCATTCTTATGTTAGTCTTTGGATTTGTAGTATCATCTAATTTATAGATAGTATTATCTAATTTTTAGATAATTTTTTTAAATATTCTTAATGGATATGCTCCTCCTTTCATGTCCGTTCCAACTATTTTTATCTTTAAGAATATGAAGTTTTTAGTAAATTCATCTTTTAGACTCACATAATATCCAGGTCAACAATTGAATCTTACAGATCTATTACATAAATTAGTCTTAATCCCTGTGATAATTTGAGTATTAAATTTAGTATGTCTGACATCACTGAGCATAGCATAAAGATCAATACATTTGGCATAATATTGTAATAGATTAATTTGAACTTGAAAACTTCCAACATGGATATATTTGTATTTTCTATCTTTGCTATACTTAAGGATATTTTTCCAATTAATGAGATTAACTTCTCCCGCATCGTACTCAAAGTCTTTGATTTTTAGATCTCTTTCCATCATTTCACATGCGTATTTGTACAGACCATGTCTTTCTGAATTATAGGAAGGATTAAATCTCCTTTGACTTCTTTGTTGTCATTGTCTACAACAAACTCTTTTCCTTGAAGATCATAAATGCCATCGAGCTACATTTCATCATGACTGATTTCTTCATAGTCACTTTCTTCATACTTATCATCTACTATGATTTCAACAATTCCTGTGTTGTTACTCAGGGCAAGGCCTAATGCTTCTTTCTCACTATGGTGAAAGTAATCTAGGCTACCTAGAGTTACAAGAAGCTTATTATTCATCATATTTTTGCATTCTTTAGCATAATGTCCTACTTCTCCATATGCTTAACATTTGCAATTGTTTTTTCTTGCAGAACAATAAGTTATTTTCCTAAAAAATCTTCATTTCTTAGGGCTTGGTTTGTTATAGTATATTCTTTTATGTTTCTCTCCTCTTTGCTTGCTAAATCTTTTTTTTTAATAAAATTTTTTTTTTCTTCTCCTTTCAAGTTCCTTTTTCCATTGGTGAGGTGAATCCCAACAAGTTAGAAATTGCTTTTTAATTTTGGTATACTCTTGGAGATCAAGACATTGATTATTAACCCATTATTCTAATAAGAGATTCTTCAACTGAGGGTATCAACGACATCCGCTCTTTCAAACCATGTCATGTATTTTTTATTAGTTATAGAATTAATCGGATATGATAATTTATCATAGAACAAACCAAGATTAGTTTCATTGTGCTCAATTTTGTAATAATGTTGGCTAAATTTAGCAATATAATTCTCTAGATATGTCATATCTTATAACTATATATTATTAATCTTTCTTTACTATTATCTTGTTTTCCTTCAGATAAACTTAGTTTCAATTTTCTTACATAAATTTTTGAATATTGCAGGTGGTGATTCCATCATTCTTGATGCATTTTTACAATCCTCATTTAGTGAATCATACCAGTCCGCTACAGTGCCAGAAAAGCCATGTTCGATATAGTTTAAAAAATTGGCTGCAGTCCTTGTAGTATTTGAACTAAAGATACTATTCATGTCTCTTTTTCAATGCTTAAATATTTCTTCTCTATTACAGGCTCCATCGATATTTAGGATATATCCTGTTTGGTTAAGTGGGGTAAGGTAAATTTCTTCAAATGTCGTAGTTTTCCTTAAGATAAACCTAAAGAAAAAATTGGTTGTCTGTCCTATTGAAATATATCTAGGTTTTATAAAATGAGTATTTCTTTTAGAAGGTTCACCAAATTCTTCAGGTTTAGAAACAACATCATTAACTAAATTGGATTTGATTTTACTTTCATTAGGTTCTTTCCCAATCTCATTAATCTTGTAGTCACATACCATTTTACCATATTTTTCATCCAGTTTCTTTCTAATTTCTTCTAAAGGTACCACATTAAGATTTTTAAGTTAAATTCGGTTCATCTGCTGATATATTTCTTCCTCTAAATGTATGTTATTTGTTTCTTAATTTTCATTAGATAATATATCTTGTTTATCCACTATTGCGACCATAATTTCGCTCAATTCTTCTGGATTATGTTCTTCATCAAACGTGTTTTGCAATTCTTCTAGATTAAACTGCTTATACTCCATCTTCTCCTTTTTCTACTTTTTCGGACAATTTTTCAGCTGATTTTTCTCCTATATCTTTTTGAATTTTTATATCATGCAAAGGAAACTGATTTTTCTTTTTTGGGCTTTGAAAAGGATATTTATGCTGAAATAGAGTATCAACACTTAAAGTTGATTTTTCACTATGTCTAATTCTGTTAACTAAAGAAAGATAGATTATAGAAATTTGCTTCTCAATCTCCTTAAATTCACTCTTAATGTTTGCTAATTCAGCTTTTGATTCCAAAACTATATCAGTAATATAGTTTAATTGAGGTGTTACTGAACCCTTCTGGTGAGTGAATAATATGCAAGTAATTAGGAGCAGGGCAATTCGGTGATGATTTAAGTATTAAACGCAACTAATTCGCTTAATTAAATATTAGTTAACTTAATTATCTTCATTATTTTTGGTCACGTGACTTTGTTACCAGGTGAAAGAGTGTTTCAAGTAGTGCCTATGAGCAGAAAAGCACATGCGCAAAATCAAATTTTTTGAGAGTAAGTTTTAAGAATTGTGGTTAAAAATGAAAAATTTAAAGCCTTATGGGGCATTTTGCAATTTAAGAAGTTAGTTTTGACAAGTTTGGTTCTATAAATTATTTACACTAAAGTTGGATAGACTGAAAAATCGTTTCTAAAGTTGTGCGTTCAAAAAATTATTTATGCCAAACTTTAGGATTCAGAATAAAATTTGTCCAAGAGAATATAATTTGATTATAGCTATCTTTGTAAAGTCGTACATAATGTACAATTTGTATTCTTCATGAAATTATGTGTCTTTGTAAGGCATATCCTTGCTAATCAATTATAGGTTGTAGTCGGTAGAGGAGAAAGTCATAAAAAAACTCCCTCCCATCCAAAATTGTTCAATCATATCTGGCTTTAAAAATTTGATATTATTATAGGATCCTATTTTAATTGAACGACCTGCTATTATGATATCTTAGAATTAAGATATTTCAACGATAGATTTAATCCTAATTTATTTTATATATTAAGTTAATTGTCCTTATAAATAAGAAATTTTCATTTTCTTTTTTGTTTTCTAAAAATTAATTAGGAATTATTTCACAATATAAAAACTAATTAAGAATTTTTCTAATTAATAAGGTGTGGCTACAACAAGAAGTGTAGTGATCATTCCAAGACTATATTAAACGTTGGTGATTCTATAAATCCTCTCTTAAAGTTTGATGATTTTTTTAATCTTTGTAGAAGAGCTTACTGATTTGTATATTTTTCTCCCTACAATAATCAAGGAAACCAATTATACACATGTGCTCTATTCCAGCATGATAGATCTTGAACAAATCCATTGTTCCGACCACTGGAATCGATTAGAACAAATGCAGCATGTTTTTTGAAATTCAGAACTGTATCGGAGTATTTTCAACAATTGACGACACACAGACACGTCCCGTGAGCCAAAAAACAAAATAAACTTTGACAATGGATCAGAAATGGGGCCCCGAGTCGAGTAGGCAAGAAAAATGATAGGAATATAGGATAGACCCGGCAGCAAACAGGCCAAGTACTATTACTAGTCGTGAACATGATGTTAGAGTGGGGGAATTAAGGGCTAGTGCTCCATCTGTAATAAGCGCCAGAAGCCTATGAGATTGTTCTCACATCACAGGGTCCTGCGCGTTAAATTTTCATTTGTTTCATAGGGTTTATTCATTTCAAAAATGACAAATTACTTAACGTTCTTTGCCACAATTTACTTTGCTCACTATTTCTTATCCTTTTCTTACACATGTTTACAATTTCTTAACATTACTTATGAGACACTAAATGTTACTTCTTTGTCTCCTGCCACTAGATTTCATGACAGAAACGAACAAACCATTAGTATTGGCTAACCGCTTGTTGTCCCAATATTTCATAGGTTATTTTAGGGGTTTTTTCGAATTCTGATTACAAAAGATTTACTAGTTATATGAAATGAATGCTCTCATAAGGGCTATCAATAAGGTAGGCACTTACTGGGTTGAGCAAATTGACAATTTTAAATAAAACAATTTGGAATCACATGCAATGCATGGAGCGGTGTAAGTCATACAATCATATCAAAACCTATATTACTATTGTCATATTCTTTTCCACCATCGCTTTAGAGATATTTGATAGTGGTATTAAAAAGATTTTCCACTAATTTCTTATAGGATAAAAATATTTTGAGGGCAGCCTTGGAATAACCCTATGAGATATAGGAAGAATACCACCATTGCCAACCACAATTTTAGTATTGCCACTGTAAGGAGTTTTACAAAATAAATTACCTTCAAACAAAGTCATATGAGCAGAAGCTGTTGAAACTGGATACCAGGTTTCATGGCCATCATCAATAGACATTACAGTAAAAGATGAGGCAAGGGATTTAGGAGTAGTTCCTACAACAAACAGTAAACGGGGACATTGAAAGGCAGAATGGCCCGAAGTAAAACAAATTTTACAAATTAGCGAATCGAGGTTGGAGCCCAAAATCCCAGACTAATTGGAATGACATGTAAATGAGAAGTTAGAAGTAGATCGGGCTCGAGTAGAAAAACATGACAAGACTTAATCACATATGCATGTACTTGTAAGCATACTCCTAGTGGAAGCTTGAGTGCTCTGAGAGGGTTGGGATTTAGTAGTGAAGTTGTTGCGGCCATGACCACCGGGGCTGTTATCATTATGATTATTTTGTCGATTATTGCCATGCCAATTATTATTCCCACCACCCTGAGAATTGTGCTAGCGATTGTTGGCAGTGGGGGCCGAAGAAGAAGGCACCAAAGATGTATGCGAAACAGCAAAGGCAGGATGACTTACGGGATGATCTTCCATATCCTGTAGACTTTTAAGCCATTGTTCGTGAAGCAACATGCGAGGACGCAGGTCATCGAACGTAACGTTTATAGGAACATGAGTACGAGTAGTGACTAACGTCTCGTATTCTCAACGAAGCCCTAAAAGAGTATAATGTACCATGTTAGACAGAGGGACTAGGCTATTGACAGCGGATAAATTGCCAACAATAGCCTTAATGTCACGCAAATAAGCATCCATGGATTGAGATTCATATTTATGAAGAATAGTAACCATGCGTTTAAGTTCAAGTGCTCTGGTCATACTAGAGTGCAGGAATCGTTTATTCAGACGGTTCCATAGGCGAAAAGAAGTTGGACAATCACGAACATAGACCAAAACTTCAGGAGAGAGAGTAGCAAAGATAGAACCGAATACTTTGATCATTCCTCGTCCAATCCAGGAAGTTAGGATTAGGAATAGACTCCCCAGTGAATGAAGTTAGCACAGATGCAGGCGGAGCATAGAAACCATCCACAAACCATTGAAGACCATGCGAGATAAGAATAGCTGTAAATTGCGTATGCCATGTCAAGAAGTTCTTAGGTGCAAACAATCGCATCGTGACCAGATTGATGACGTTGGGTGCCATAACTATTGCACCAATGGTGGAGGAGGGTAGAGACACAAAAGGCCACGAAGGCATACGTGTGGGAGGCGTAGGAGCCAAATTGGATGAGCCCACCTCAAATTGGGAATAGCCAGAGAGAGGGCAAGATACAGATGACAGAGGATGAAGGATGAGACCATTCGGATTGTAATAACCCGACCATAACCCATATTTATTTATTTACATTATATTTATTTATTTAAAAAATCATGTTTATTCATTTAATTTATCATGTTTATGGATTTAATCACCCATAGTTATTTGTTTAACCAAATTATGTTTATTAATTCAATTACACTCAATTTATATATTTACCAAATTATCTTTTGTCATTTAAATGTTCCACTTTAATTTATCATATTTAATCATCCTGATTAGGAGATATTTTACTTGGGCCCCATTTTGCAATGCAAATTCCATTGATTGTTAATTCAAGTTTTGTTGATTAATTAAATATCAGGTGAATCGATAGTGGGCCTCGATAATTATAGTTTAAGAAATTATTATTATTATTATCATTATTATTATTATTATTCTTCTTCTTCTTCTTCTTCTTCTTCTTCTTCTTCTTCTTATAATCTCGCAAAATTTAATTTTGAGTTACATCAAAACATTATCGTCATGAAGTGTTTTATTTCCGAACCCAACTTATTTCGACTCAACCTGAAGCCCAACAAATTTGCATTCTTTAACATAACTAATTGTCATGATTAAGCTTAGCCATGGTTAGCTAAATAGTCACTTTTCTAGATAAAATTTCAACCAAGTGTTTGATAAGTCAAAAATTCACAACCAAAAGTCCAAACCCATTTTCTCTCCCCTCTGTCTTTCAAGCTTGAAGTGAGGTAAGCCTTGACTTGATCTTGATTTATTTTTGATTTTGGGGTTGTTCTAGTTACGATTATTGTTTATATGATAAAAATAAGTGTTATTATGCAATTTTTATTGAGTTTAGTGATGTCTAAAATTGTGAGTGATGAATTGGAAGTGTGATTAAATGAGTTGAATCATGAAAGTTGAATGCAACCTTGCTTGTTTCATTTGTTACGATTTTGATATGGGTTATGTACATGAGGCCTTAAATAATCTTTTTATATCTGATTGTGGTGATTTGGAAGGATTTCTAGTGAGCATTTATATGAAAAAGGAAGAGAAAGCTAAAACAGTGAAGGCTAGAAATTTCAGAAAAATAGAGCAGACTTTGGGATTAAACTAGTAATGATCGGCCCATGGAAAAATTACAATTTTTGGTGGATAGATAGCTCACTGTGTTAGCTTTCAAATAGCTTTTGAATCGCTCTAATCTGAGGTTTGTGAAAAAAAATTATGATCATTTTACCAAAACTGTGTAGAATGGGACTAAAATTGACACACTTGTAGTCTAGCGCCATTGTGGGAATCATATTTTGTATTGTAAATGAAAATTTTTTAGGATTTCTTAATCTTTTCATATTGGGGTTTTAGGTCTCCATTTGAGGTTAAGGCTAAAGGTTATGAATTTGTGAAGTAGACTGACCTACTTTGGTGTAAATTGGACTGTTATTGTAATTTCTGTGTAGCATATACTTGGAGAAAAATTCTAAAAATTTTACTGTAGATTGTCTGTATTATTTTCGAATTTCCTATACGATGTCATGAATTTTGGTTGAGTATTTTGAGTTTGATAATTTTTGGAAGTATTTTCAGTAATTGTGAAAAGAGTAATAATAAAGATTGAGTGAGACTGATCATACACTTATTTTGTGTATTTTGGGCTGAGTGAGGTCATTTAAGAGGGAAATGAATATTCATGGACTTTCATGAATCTTTTAGCTTGATTAATGTGAAAGGAAAAGACAAGTATACAAGTTGGGAGTTTGTTTATGAACTTTGAATCATTTATGGATTTTTCAAAGAAAATACCAAGTTTAGTGAGCTTAATAGCTTCTATTGAGTTCAATTATTCATTCGGGTTGGAATTCTATATGTAATGGATTTATAAATGAAATATGAGAAGTGGGAGGAGTTGTGACTCAGAAATCATATTTATCAGATCAAGTTATTGTAGTTTATGCTATTTTAAACCAAGATATATCTCTCTTGGCCTCAAACCTTCATTAGTTACTTACTTTAGAATGTATCAAATGTATTTATCAAGCCAATCTGGTGTACTAGCTGTTATCTTGAACTAAGTTAGACATCAGCAACCCTTAAACTCGTATCAGCAACCTATTTCAAAAAAGGCCACAACCACTCTCTCTCTCTATTGTTACCATCAAGGCCTTTTCCTTTGTAATCTCATTTATCTTATTGTGGATTATTTTACTTTCATGTACTTTATATTGAATTTAATTACTTTCATCAATTCAGTTTTGAAATTATATTAAAATACCTACGCTATGTATGCCATTTAATTACTCAATTTCTTTTATACATACTTTTATTTACTCAATTATGCGAGTAAGGATCATTTACTGACGACACATACCTACAATGACATTTATAAAATAGAGTCGAGGCCTAGTTATCATTCTCTATTATGCATAAGTGTTATCAAGTTAGAACATATTTATCAAGTTAGATGACATTTTTAAAGACCTAAGGCACGTCCATTGTCTGTATCTTCAGAAAGTAAAACATATTTATCGAGTTACAACTCTTAATTAGTTTATCAATGAATTAGTTTATATAGTGATTTGCCATTTAACTTGTGACCCGGTCAGTTATCATCTATAGGGCGTTAGCACATTATTTAACAGCGCGACTTCAGGCAAACTCTTAATCGGATTGGCAGGTGTATACCTATGTATAGATCATATCATTGCAAGAGGTTCACATCCAAATAACAAAGAGCAATTTAGGTTCATATTACTTTCATTTTCATTGTTATTGCGAACTAAATGAATTGCAAAAGCGGGTACCCATCAACAGTTTTTCAATGCTCAATTTACAATATAGGAATATATATACTGAGTTTTTGCCCACATTTTTGAATTGTTTTCATGTTTTCCAGTTTAGGTGATGAAGTATCACATGTTTCTCCATTTAGCAAGCCCTTTTTTGAAGTCATCAGATGCTCATAGTGGATTCAGCATAGCATAAATATTGGGATCGACCTTAGGGCCAACTTGGGTCTATGCTTAATGTACTTGTGTAGTGTGAGTGGAGTTAGCAAATGGTATGATTAAGTTGAACTATTTTGGACTTTGATCTTAGAATGTTTTAATTTGATAGATATTGTGGTTTGAACATGGGTCGCAAGATCAAATAGTTTCAGTGAGTCTTGTCCTTATCAAGACGGCGATAGCACCTTCTATTATTAAATCTTCACCTGCAGTTTTTCTGTAAATCATATCATTAGCATTCTTGGGGCGTTATAGATTTGGTATCAGATTTAAGGTTTTAAGGGTCACTGTAACCTATCAAGTGTTTATGAGTTAGCTATTAACGTGTGTATGAGTTATGTTGGACCAGTTACATGAGCTATTTGACTATAAGTTAATATGTATGGGCATATATGGAGGAACCATTTTTATTTGAGTGACTCAATCATTTGTTAATATCCTTCAAGCATGAGCAAAGGATTGTGGAACCATTTTGATCACCTGTTGGTGAGGCATGCTCTCATTTATCTGGGAGTTGTATTGTATGTTCCCTTTTTCTTATTTGTTTAAATTTTTGCAATCGTACACTCCGGGTGTGTGACCCGTTGAGTTATGAACTCCGGCGCGTGGCCGTTATGCTATTGAAGTGTTTCTCTTCATTTTCAGGTATCTATTGTAAGGCTTTAAGTCTGGATTTTAATCAGTTTTTAGACGGGACACTCTGTCCGTTTTGCCCCAGGATTTGAGAGTCTAATTGAGGTATGTTGATATACCTAATCTTGGGTACAGTAATGGTTGAAACCCGATGTGGGATGTCATTTGCAACTTCTTAAGGGATTAATACAGTGTCAAGTTAG
Source organism: Carnegiea gigantea (assembly GCA_029747015.1). Lineage (NCBI taxonomy): Eukaryota > Viridiplantae > Streptophyta > Magnoliopsida > Caryophyllales > Cactaceae > Carnegiea > Carnegiea gigantea. The sequence continues at coordinate 877,577 of JAKOGI010000192.1, read as the reverse complement.
ATGTAAACCTCTAGATGAGGAAATGCCTTGTGGGGTAATATCTTTGAGGTGAACTAGTATGAGATGAACACTACAATGAGTACTTATGTATAGTGATAATAATTAGTAGCTTATAGTGTGCTACTTGGCATTATATGTGTGGTACAAGTAAGATTAAGCTGCCATGTGTAGGAATTATCTGATCTTGATACTAAGACGTTACATCAGCAATGCTCCCATTACTTTCTATCATTGACTCAGTTCTGCCTTGGTTACCTTGAATTGTTCAGAGGCATCATTTCTTTGCCACTAACACTCTCTTGATCTGTAATAGAGTGTTTATGAAAATTCTCATATGTGGTCTGTGGGGAGTTCTTCAAATACATCTGAGCAACCTTTCTTATAGGCGATCCAAACCCTGACAATCATAACTATTTAATTCTCTGTTTCTATAATGGAGCCTATAATGACCCCCAGTATGCATTATTGTATGATTTGCAGCTCTTCCTAAGTATATTTAACCCATTCTACTTGCAATTCAGTTATCACTATATTCATATTTTTACTGTCACCTACTTTAACTCCTTACTTCTATTTGGGTACTATTTATTTATTTCTTGCAAAGCCTTTGGTTGCTTTCATTGAACGCCTTTTCAACAATTAAATGTATCTATATTGTTTGCGTTTCTATAGCACCACAACATCATATTGGCATACTACTCTATGGCCGTGACTGCATGTCATTACTCAAGTTATTTTGATAATCCTTTCTTTACTAGTATAATCTATCTTATTAATGATAAACAATGATTTGTGCTATTTCTATCTACCAACAGTTTTGGAGTTTATATACCTACACAAGACTTCCATTCAATGCAGAATGTGTTATTGATGGATGCCATCATGTTCAGTCACAAGGCTGACTTCTTCATCTTGATGAATTAGCCTTTCAAACACCAGTTGAATAAAATTTCCCTTTTGGTGGTGTTGACCTTCATTTTCATCATTTTACTCACATATGGGTACCGTATGACTTTTCAAATGCTCCTTTGGTATTCTGTTAGATTTCTTCACCTTCTGTACTTAATACTCCCTCTCAACTTCATAACATCGTTGATTTACTTTATTATTATGACCATAAAGAATAAACTGCATGCCTTGTATATGCAAGTCATTTGTATGCCCTACCTCTTTCATTATAATTCTTCGGCCTTTCGTTCTTTCAGCTTACATGTCAGTCCTTTATAACCAATAGAAAAATATATTTGTAAGAGTTCATAGTGTGGTTGCACCCCTTTACACTTTAGATCATCCCCCCGTCTTTTTAAATTTACTGAGACCAATAAGCAGTTGAATATGTTATCTTTTATAAATATGCCTCTACTAGTATTGCTGGAAACCTATTCATTAGGCATTCAATCTAGTTTGATTGGCAGACCTTGTTGTCATTATGGGGATGAACTGACTATGTACTTATAGAAGACGACTTGTAAAGATCTTAAGGTTAGCTTGAGAAATGAGAAAAGACTAGACGTGTGTTTTTATGGACCGAGGGAAGGAAAATCTTATTTTTGCCCTAATTTCACTGTGTAAGCAAGTGAGTTATCGTGTTAATAATGCATTGAATATTAGTGATATGCCAACCACACTCGGTATGTACATATCCATAACTACAGCTTGTGAATTTAGAGATGTTTTATCTGAGGACCCTCAGGATTGTTTTTCCCTAAGAAACATTGATTTTCATATCAACCTTGTTCTAGATGCTCAATCCATTTTCAGAGCCCCTATAACATGACCCCCAGCAGAGTTTAAGGAATCAAAGATTTAATATGATGAGTTGTTATAGAAGGGAGTCATTTGATCAAGTGCGTCACTGTGGAAAACCCTAGTTTTATCCACGAGGAAAGAGTGTTTTAAAAAGGCTAGCCTAATCCTAAATGATTTTACTAATTTAATTTATTAAATCTAATTTCAATAATTCTAAAATAATTAAAATCTAATGAATAAAAATCTAGAAAAACACCCAATGATGCTCCTAAAAATTTTGGATTATATTCTGGAAAGAAAACAGCAAAAAGCTTTCCTAAATAATCTAAAAAAATAAAAATAAGATAGTAGCTGAAATTCTAATTAAAAATCAAAGCAGTAAATAATAATCCGAAGATAAATATTAAAAATGTCAAACAGTAACCTAAAATATTATTATTCAAGTATATCAGCTTATGACTCCTCAATTGTATCCAAATAATTTCAGAAAAATCAAATCAGAAAATTACCACAGAATATCAATGCAGAATATTAAATGAAATTAGAAACAAAATAATCTGCATAAATATAAATATGCAAATAATCAATAAAATTACCCTAATTTTTTGGGCTTAAAAATATCTAATAATTGTGAATTAACAATTAAAATCGAAATTTTCAGAATTAATAAGCTAAAAACCTGCACATATCAATTTCACAAAATAATTCTGAAAAATTATCAAATAACTTCCAAAAATTACGGAATTAAGTATGGTAGACTAGGACACTATATAAACTCTACGAACTGATAAAAATAAAAAAGGAACAAAAATTACTATTTTTAGTGTAATTTCTAACAAACCGGTAATTAAATACTAAAACTGAATATAATTCAATCTAAAATTATAACCACTCTAATAATTAAGATCTAAACTATCTAAAATTACCTGGACACTCCTAAAAGACTACACTTTGGGGGGGGGGTCGATTGAAATTATATTGAAGCTAATAAAAATAGAATCAAAATTAACAAACTAATCAAATTAACTCTAAGCAATAAATAATGATCAAAAGTTGTCAAATTTATGACGGATACTTACTATAATCTCAATCTACCATGCAAATTAATATTTATCATCAGCACACAAGATAATTTCATTCATGAGTTAAACTATAGAAGACATCCACTAGCGATTCTTCCCCATTTTTCCTTAGGTTTTAGTTTACTTAGATCCAATCCTAATATAAACCCTATTAATTTGATAATCTTTACACCAGCACAAAACTTTAACCAAACTAGAGCATTAAGAATTAGAAAAATATCATTTAATACTTTGTAACCAATTTACTAGTAAATCGATTTAACAAAAATCTAAAGCCATTACCTAATTAAAAGAGATGGGTTTGAGCCATCCATGATTAATTAGGGTGATACCTAAGCCTAAAGGACTATAACTTTTACGTATTATAATCTTCTAAACTATCAATCGAAATTGTATTTAATCAGCTAGCATGCATTCTAATCGATTTAACACAAATTTCATAAACGATAAACGCTAATCGCTAAAGAATCATGAATATAAATCAACTAGGCATTAAAGCATAAAACTTGTTTCAAAATAATTAATTTAGCATGGTTTCAAGGAGATTATACTACGCACATGAAAATTACTCACTCATATTGAGAATAAAATCACAATATTTATCAATAATAATCATGTTCAATGATCAACTATCAAGATAAAACAAGAACCCTAATAACAATATATGATATAATGATAAAAGATATACTTTTGAGAGGAGGATGGGTGCGTGGGTAGTGAGGCTGGCGTGTATGGCTGGTTGCGTGGTGGTAGATGACGAGGAGCTTAGAAGTGGACGAAGAAGAGGAGGATGATAAAGGATGATGATGACTTGCGTATGGTAGCCGTGAATGAAGAGGAAAGGAGATAAGTGTTTGGCGTGGAGATGGATGGATGATTCTTCAAGGTGGAAGCTCGGTGATGGTCCTTATGGTGATGGTGATGATGATATATATAGGAAAGAAAGGAGGGGTGTGATTAGAGTTAGTAATTAGGGTTTCCTTCTTCCTTTCTTCCTTAAACTTCTTTTCCCTCTAGACTTCTAGCTCTTCTCCAACTCTTGAAATCCTAGCCGGACAATATCTTCATAATTATTCTTATTTGGACTGTCGTCTGCCCAAGTATATAAAACCCGAGCCTCAACGACTCGTCTTCTCCTCTTTATTAAAACAATGCCTAACCTGAAAAATATATAAATTAAAGTAAATTAGATGAAATAAAATATATAATATAATCGAAATAATTATTAAAACAATGTATGATTTTTGGCTTAACAAATTCCCCCACGCTTAAACTTTGGACGCCCTCATGCAAAGAAATCTTAGACTCAACTTAAACTCTACCCTCTTTCTTCCTTATAAAGTCATGCATAACTATGATGCTCATAATAGGCCTTGACTTGCTTTAAAAACAGTTTTATAGAAAATAATTTGTTTTACCTCCTATGAGTGAATAACTACAAGACATCTAATTATCATCAGAGAGTTTATTCATCAGCCTCATAACATTTCCGTAATGAAGTAACAAGATCAATAATTATCCAACTCTTTTAAGCATGCGTGCACCGATCAAGAGGTCTAAAACATTTACAATAAAAAAGTTGAAGTATGGCATGGCTATGAGACAATTGAACTAGAAAGAATAACTCATTGATATTGATTCTAAACTTGCCTTATAGTTTTTGCTTCTTCTTCTTCTTCTTTTTTTTCCCTTCAAACTCCACTTTCGCATATATTCGAGGCCCATATAGAGTCTTAGAAATTAAATACTCCCTGTCTCACTCTCACCCGAATAGAGGTGTTGGAGCAAACATTTCATTCTCATCATTACTTTTATTTATTTTACTAACTCACTAGCATGGGAAGCAAGCTTTCCAGTGGCAGTATTGCCTCAAAGGGTAGTACCCAATAGCGCATGCCTCAAAGGGGTACTTATCATTCCCGACCTGGACTCTCTCTCTCTCTCTCTCTCTCTCTCTCTTTTGGAGTTATTCTACTAATTCAATAGTTTAAGAAATAGGTCAGGTCATTTTATTCCCTCTGAATGGCTATATAATATGATAAAATAAGATGAATAGTTATGACAGTTACTCATTAAAAAGATATATGAGGATCAACTCAAACTTCTCCGAAAGACAGCTAGCATGTTTAGAAGTCTTTACTCATGGAAGAATAAACTACAAAATAGCTAAGAAAACAAAAAATTTTTAAACAAGCAAGCCTAGCATAAACTCATATCATACATTATTTATAAGAAAAAAAAATTTCTCAATTTTCTTTGTTTTCTTTTTTTAAGAATAAAAACTGCAAGAATTAAATGCAGGATGCACCCCCCCATACTTAATTCATGCATTGTCCCTAATGCATGCAAAAAGATAGAAATAATGAAAATAAAAGTAAAATTAAATGAGTACTTCCCTAAAAATGTTGGATTGCCTCCCAACCAGCGCCTTTGTTTACAGTCGTTGGCTCGACTCCATGAAACTCCTGGATCCTATAGTTGGATCTGTTCCAATAAATCATTATTAATCTAGTAGGGCACTTTTTAAAACTCAACATGATCAAGACTCTTGGTAAGCACAGTCAAAAATTCATCTTCATTGGACAAGTCATGAATATTTTGGGGCAACTCATCAATAACATCAAGTGCATACACGTAATTCACATCAGCAGGGAATCTTATGGCATTAAAAATGTTAAATTTAATCACTTCACGATCAAATTCTATGGTTAATGTTCTTTCCTGCACATCAATTTTGGTCCTAACTGTTTTTAAAAATGGCCTGCCAGGCAAGATGGGAATATTATGACATGCATCACCCCTGTTCATCACATAAAAATTAGCAGGAAACACAAGTTCATTTACTTGGACTAAGACATCCTCTAACACTCCGTCTGGGTAAATACTGCTACTATCAGCTATAACTGAAGCACTACACCAGTTTTCTTTAACTTTCCTAAGTTCAGTTTATCATAAACAGACCTAGGCATAACATTAATGGAAGCACCCAAATCCAGCATAGCCTTATCAAAGTAGAGATGTCCTATTTTACAAGGAACAGAGAATACACCTGGGTCTTTGCACTTAGGGGGAAGTTTCCTTTGAAAAACAACAGACATATTTTCCCCCGCACTTATCTTTTCATTCCCTATTAACTTTCTTTTGGTAGTACATAATTCTTTCAAGAATTTAGCATAATGAGACACCTATTTAATGGCATCAAGGAGAGGTATGTTGATTTCTACCTTCTTTAATGTCTCTAAGATATTTTGGTTAGCCTCATTCACCTTAGAAGTAGGGCTTCGAAATCTACTGGGAAAGGGTGGAATTGGCTCATAAGGTTCGCTTTTCTTCTCTCCTATTTCCTTAGTAGTTTGATTAGAATCTATATCTAACTCTGGTTTGGCTCCTTTGACCTCTAACTCAGGCTCAACCCCTCTACTCTTCCAAGGCTCTTGTAACTCTTTCCCACTCCTAAGTGTTATGGCACTAATATTCTTCTTAGGGTTAGGGTAAGGCTGAGATGGTAACCTATTTTGCATTTGAGCTTACAAGTTGCTAACTATGATATCAGTTGCAGTCTGTTTCTCTTGAACCTGCTTAAGAGTTATCTCCAAAATTTAAAACCTATCATCCATCTTCTTAAGAACTTGTTCTAGTAGAAAGTTGGTCCTATTTTGGTTAGAAGGTTGAAGAGATGTTTGGTCAAAACCAGGTGGATTGATTTGAGGGCCATACCTAAGATTAGGGTGGTCCGTCTATCCTTCATTATAAGTGTTAGAATAGGGATCATACCTCCTTTGACCTTGGTTAGAATAGATAGCATTAGCATTACCCTCTTGAAGTGTAGGACATGCATTAGTAGGATAACCTTCTAGACAACAAATACCACATATGACTGCTTTTTGTACTCCCCCAATAACAATCTTATTCAACATAGTAGTAATATAAGATAACTGACTCTCTACGGATGAACTAGAACCAATCTCATTAACCCTTTTAATTTGTGACTCCGTAGTACTAAACTGCTGAGTATTTTGCGCCATCAGATTGAATAAATTTCTATCCTCTGCTGGGGTTGTATTAACTAGAGCCCCCTACTAGCAGCATCTACTATATTACGATCCATAGGAAGCAACCCTTCATAAAAATATTGAATCAACAACTGTTCAATTATTTGAAGTTGGGGAAAACTAGCACACAATTTATTAAATCTTTCCCAATACTCACAAAAAGTTTCCCCATTCATTTGTTTGATTCCACATATATCCTTCCTAATAGATCCAATGCGAGACGCTGAAAAAAATTTCTCTAAAAATGATTAATGCAATGCAGTCCATGTAGAGAAAGATCCAGCAGGCATGTAATACAACCAATCTTTAGCATTACCAAGCAAAGAGAAAGAAAAAGCTCTCAATCTAATTTGGTCTTCAGGAATCCCCTCAGGCACCATAGTAGAGCATGTAATAAGGAATTTACTAATATGACGGTATAGGTCCTCTCCAACTAATCCATGAAACTTAGGTAATAAATTGATGAATCCAGAGTTCTGTTTTAGGGGTTTATCTCATACAGCATAGGTAATGGACATTGGTTGAATTTCGAGGTTAGGAGCAGTAAGTTCTCGAAGAGTAGATATTCTTACCTCTTTAACCTTAAGATTTACTGGCAATCTGCAAAAATTAAAATAAAAACAAAACAATAAAAGTCGTAAAATTAAATAGAAGTAAACTAGCAATTTAATTTTCTTTCCCCGGCAACGGCGCCAAAATTTGTAAAGCTTGTCGTGGAGCCACAGATTTAACCACTACTTCGATTTTTAAATACAATTTATAGCATAGGGAAGTAGGGATCAATCCACGAGGAAAGATTGTTTTAAAAAGGCTAGCTTAATCCTAAATGATTTTACTAATCCAATTTATTAAATCTAATCTTAATAATTCTAAAATAATTAAAATCTAATGAATAAAAATCTGAAAAAATACCCAATGATGCTCCTAAATATTTTGGATTATATTCTGGAAAGAAAACAGTAAAAAGCTTTCCTAAATAATCTAAACAAATAAAAACAGAATAGCAGCTAAAATTCTAATTAAAAATCAAAACAGCAAATAATAATCCGAAGATAAATATTAAAAATGCCAAACAGTAACCTAAAATATGATTATTCAGGTATATAAGCTTATGACTCCTCAATTGTATCCAAATAATTTCAGAAAAATCAAGTCAAAAAATTACCACAGAATATCAATGCAGAATATTAAATATAAAATTAGAAATAAAATAATATACATAAATATAAATACAAAAATAATCAATAAAATTACCCTACTTCTAGGGCACAATTTTTTGGACTTAACAATACCTAATAATCGTGAATTAACAATTAAAATCAAAATTTTCAGAATTGATAACCTAAAAACCTGTACATATCAATTTCACAAAATAATTCTAAAAAATTATCAAATAACTTCCAAAAATTACGGAATTAAGTATGGGTAGACTAGGACACTATATAAACTCTAGGAACTGATAAAATTGAAAAAGAACAAAAATAACTATTTTTAGTCTGATTTCTAACAAACCGGTAATTAAATACTAAAACTGAATATAATTCAATCTAAAATTATAACCACTCTAATAATCAAGATCTAAACTATCTAAAATTACCTAGACACTCCGAAAAGACTATACTTTTTGGGGGGGGTTCAATTGAAATTATATTGAAGCTAAGAAAAATAGAACAAAAACTAACAAACTAATCAAATTAACTCTAAGCAACAAATAATGATCAAAAGTTGTCAAATTTATGACGGATAGTTAGTATAATCTCAATCCACCATGCAAATTAATATTTATCATCAACACACAAGTTAATTTCATTCATGAGTTAAACTGTAGAAGACATCCACCAGCGGTTCTTTCTCGTTTTTTCTTAGGTTCTAGTTCACTTAGGTCTAGCCCTAATATAGACCCTACTAATTGGATAATCTTTACACCAGCGCAAAAATTTAACCAAACTAGAGTATTAAGAATTAGAAAAACATCATTTAACACTTTGTAAATAATTTACTAGCAAATCGATTTAACAAATATCTAAAGCGATTACCTAATTAAAAGAGATGGGTTTGAGCCATCCATGATTAATTAGGGTGATACCCAAGCCTAAACGACCATAACTTTTACGTATTATAATCTTCTAAACTATCAATCGAAATTGTATTTAATCAACTAGCATGCATTCTAATCGATTTAATATAAATTTCATAAACGATAAACGCTAATCGCTAAAGAATCATGAATATAAATCAACTAGGCATTAAAGCTAAAACTTGTTTCAAAATAATTAATTTAGTATGGCTTCAAGAAGATTATACTAAGCACAAGAAAATTACTTACTCATATTGAGAATAAAATCACAATATTTATCAATAATAATCATGTTTAATGATCAACTATCAAGATAAAATAACAACCCTAATAACAACACATCATATAATGATAAAAGATATACTTTTGAGAGGAGGATGGGTGCGTGGGTGGTGAGGCTGGCGTGTATGGCTGGTTGCATGGTGGTAGATGATGAGGAGCCTAGAAGAGGACGAAGAAGAGGAGGATGATGAAGGATGATGATGACTTGCCTATGGTGGCCGTGAATGAAGCGAAAAGGAGATGAGTGTTTGGCGTCGAGATGGATGGATGATTCTTGAAGGTGGAAGCTCGGTGATGGCCTTATAGTGATGGTGATGATGATATATATAGGTCAGAAAGGATGGATATGATTAGGGTTAGTAATTAGGGTTTCCTTCTTCCTTTCTTCCTTAAACTTCTTCTCCCTCAAGATTTTTAGCTCTTCTCCAACTCTTGAAATCCTAGCCCAAACAATATCTTCATAATTATCCTTATTTGGACCGTCTTCTGTCCAAGTATATAAAACTCGAGCCTCAATGACTCGTCTTCTCCTCTTTATTAAAACACTGCCTAACCTGAAAAATATATAAATTAAAGTAAATTAGGCGAAATAAAATATATAACATAATCGAAATAATTATTAAAATAATGCAGGATTTTTGGCTTAACAGTTTTGTATTGCATACAGAGAGTTGAGTAAGATCGCCATCAAAATGGGTGCCCTATACCTTGAATAAATTATTTATGGGATTAATTGCCAACAACAGAAGTCTTTTCCACGAATGATTTGAGGTTCGGATATCACACCTACACCATGCAACCACAGTTTATCTTTTGCAGGAATGCCCTTTTATAATAATTCTTGAAATTGTTTTCTTGTCTCATCTTCAAAATTTGATACTATTCAATATTGTTTAAGCCCCTTGCATTTTAACCCGATATTTCCTATTAGCGTAATCTTCCATGTCTTTGCAAACCCATTGTTAAATGTGCAATACATTTTTGGTTCAACTTTATATGGTTGTCAACATTCCAGTGCTCTCGACCTCCACCATCTTTATTTTATGATCATGAGTTGTAGTTCATTCTGTTGAGAGCTTGTTCACACATCTACCTTACCTCTAATTTATTCATAATGATAAGCTCATATGACTTGTTCTGAATTCATAATGTAATTCAACTCTTATTAGTGTGGGTGATTGCGATTGTCATAATCCCCTTACTCTCTTTATTTTGAACTTCAGGACATATATCTTACATTCTAATAAATAAACTTCTGCATTCCTTATTTAATCTTATTGTTGTGCTCGAATTGACTTCATATGAGTAAAGGCATGTTCCTATTGTAGCTTGCTCAATCTATTTATTTATCCATTGGCACTTGGCTAATCCAATCCATTTATCTATCCATTACACTTTGCTTGTCCAATTCATTTGTCTATGTGTTGCACTTTGCTTATCTAATATATCGATCTATTTATTACACATTTCTTATCCCATCTATCTATTGCACTTATCTTGTTATTTGTGGCTATAAAGTCACCTAGTTGAAACTCTGTTGCTTGTCATCTTGTTTCTAATTCATCAGTTAAACCCAAGTTTAACAATGCCATCTTTATCCTTGGTTGATTATTTATTAGACCCTTTATGATCCATACTTATAAACCACACTTCTTGTGGCATTATATTTCAGAATTCATAATACACTTATGGTTATCTTTATTCTGACCACCCCATGATAATTTCTCCGTTATTAGCCTTTTCTAGTCTCATTGTTCATTTTTTTTGTATGCAATGATCCGCTTGGCTAAGAATTTCATCACTCTCATACCTAACCATGGTCATTTCAATGCCCATTATCAACCGGGAGCAGATTCTTAAGTAGTCTGATGAGGGGAGATCATATTGCCCATTATCGACTGGGAACAGATCCTTGAGTAGCTTGATGAGGGGAGATCATGTGATGCATTGGGAATATTAGATGAGGACATTTTGGTAAGCGCATAATCTCAATCACTATCTAATTATATTGGAATGAGGGAAGAAACATTAAGTATAAGGTCAGAGCTGACCCAAGCAAGCATTAAGAGGGAAAATGTGTGATTAAGTTCATTGAGGCTATTGTGTGAGAAGTATCCAGATCTACTACTAAAACAGGGGATCAAGCAGTTATACAATAAGGAGATACTCTTAGTCGGAGTACATTGGGCAAATTATACCTCTTTAGAGGGAAGGAATGGGAACTAATGACCCATGTGTTTTTAAACCAGCAATTGCATACATTTGACAAGCGTCATAAGTTTCACGGACGAAACTCTTTAAGAGTGGAAGGTTGTAATAACCCGGCCTTAACCCATATTTATTTATTTAAATCATATTTATTTATTTAATTAATTATGTTTATTCATTTAATTTATCATATTTATAGATTTAATCACTCATGGTTATTTGTTTAATCAAATCATGTTTATTAATTCAATTATACTCAATTTATATATTTACCGAATTAGCTTATGTCATTGAAATGTTTCACTTTCATTTATCGTATTTAATCATACCAATTGAGAGATATTTCATTTGGGTTCCATTTTGCAATTCAGGTTTCATTGATTGTCAATTCGAGTTTTGTTAATTAATTAAGCACCGGATGAATCAATAGTAGGCCTTGATAATTATGGTTTAAGAAATTATTGTTATTATCATTGTTATTATTGTTATTATTATTATTCTTCTTCTTCTTATAACCTTGCAAAAATTTAATTTTGAGTAACATAAAAACATTATTTTTACGAAGCATTTTATTCCCAATCCCAACTTATTTCGACCCAACTTGAAGCCCGACAAGTTTGCATTATTTAACCTAACTAATTACCAGGATTAAGCTTAACCATGGTTAGCTAAATAGTCACTTTTCTACATAAAATTCTAGCCAAGTGTTTAATAATTCAAAAATTCACAATCAAGACTCCAAACCCATTTTTTCTTTCCTCTCTCTTTCAAGCTTGAAGTGAGGTAAGCCTTGACTTAATCTTGATTTATTTTTGATTTTGGGGTTGTTCTAGTTATGATTATTGTTTATATGATCAAAATAAGTGTAATTATACAATTTTTATTGAGTTTAGTGATGTCTAAAGTTATGGGTGATGAATTGGAAGTGTGATCAAATGAGTTGAATCATGAAAGTTGAATGCAAGCTTGCTTGTTTCATTTGTTGCGATTTTGATATGGTTTATGTATATAGGCCTTAAATAATCTTTTTATATCTGATTGTAGTGATTTGGAATGATTTCACATGAGGATTTATGTGAAAAAGGAAGAGAAAGCTAAAACAGCGAAGGCTGAAAATTTCAAGAAAACAGGGCAGACTTTGGGATTAAACTGGTAACGATCAGCCCATGGGAAAATTAAAGTTTTAGGTGGATATCTATTCCAATGTGTTATCTTTCAAATGGCTTTTGAATTGCTATAATTTGACATCTGTGGAAAAAGCTATGCTCGTTTTACCAAAACTGCGCAGAATGGGATTAAAACTGACACACTTGTGTTCTAACCTCATATTCGAAACCCGATTGTGGGAATCGTATTTTGTATTTCCGATGAAAATTTTTCAAGAGTTCTTAATCTTTTCATATTGGGGTTTTAGGTCTCCATTTGAGGTCAAGGTTGAAAGTCATGAATTTCTGAAGTGAACTGACCTACTTTGGTGCAACTTGGACTGTTATTACAATTTCTGTGCAGCGTATACTTTCTAAAATTTTTATTGTAGATTTTCCATATTATTTTAGAATTTTCTATAAGATTTCATGAATTTTGGTTGAGTATTTTGAGTTTGATGATTTTTAGAAGTATTTTCAGTGATTGTGTAAAGAGTAATAATAAAGATTGAGTGAGATTGATCATGCACCCATTTTGTGCATTTTAGGCCGAGTAAGGTCATTTAAGGGGAAAATGAATATTCATGGACTTTCATAGAGTTTTTAGCTTGATTAATGAGAAAGAAAAAGACAAGTACATAATTTGGGAGCTTGTTTATGAGCTTTGAATCATTTATGAATTTTTCAAAGAAAATACCAAGTTTAGTGAGCTTAATAGCTTCTATTGCGCTCAATGACTCATTTGGGGTGGAATTCTATATCTAATCAATTTATGAATGAAATATGAGAAGTGGGGAGAGTTGTGACTCAGAAACCATATTTATTAGATCAAGTTATTGTAGTTTATGCTATTTTGAACTAAGATATAACTCTCTTAGCCTCCAACCTTTATTACTTACTCACTTCAGAATGTATCAAATGTATTTATCATGCCAATCCAGTATACTAGCTGTTATCTTGAACCAAGTTATACAATAGCAACCCTTAAACCTGTGTCAGCAACCTATTTCAAAAAAAGGTCACAATCACTCTCTCTACGGTTACCATTAAGGCCCTTTCCTTTGTAATTTCATTAATCTCATTGTAGACTATTTTACTTTCATTTACTTTATATTGGATTTAATTACTTTCATCAATTCAGTTTTGAAGTTATATTAAAGTACCCATGTTATGTATACCATTTAATTACTCAATTTCTGTTACACATACTTTTATTTGCTCAATTATGCGAGTAAGGATCATTTACTGACTACACATGCCTACAATGACATTTATGAAACAAAGTCAAGGCCAGGTTATCGTTCCCTATTATGCATAATTATTATCATGTAAGAATATATTTATCATATCAAATGACATTTTTAAAGACTCAAGATACGTCCATTGCCTGTACTTTCAGAAAGCAGATCATGTTTATCAAGTTACAACTCTTAAGGAGTTTATCAATGAATCGGTTTATACAGTGATTTGCCATTTAACTTGTGACCCTGTCAGTTATCATTTATAGGGTGTCAGCCCATCATTTACCCGCGCGACTTCAGGCCACCTCTTGATCGGATTGGCAGGTGTACACCTATGCATAGATCATATCATTGCAAGGGGTTCACATCCAAATAATAATGAGCAATTCGGGTTCATATTACTTTCATTTTCATTGTTATTGCGAACTCAATGAATTACAAAAGCGGTACCCATCAACAGTTTTTCTATGCTCATTTTACAATACAGGAATGTATGCACTGAGTTTTTGCTCACATTTTCAAATTGTTTTCATGTTTTCCATTTTAGGTGATGCAGTATCACATGTTTCTCCATTTAGCAAGCCCTTTTTTGAAGTCATCAGATGCTCACAGTGGATTCAACATACCATGAATGTTGGGATCGACCTTAGGGTCAACTTGGATCTATACTCAATATACTTGAGTAGTGTGAGTGGATTTAGCAAATAGTATGATTAAGTCGATTCTATTGAAGTTGAACTATTATAGACTTTGGTCTTGGAATGTTTCAGTTTGATAGATATTGTGATTTGAACATGAGTCGCAAGATCAAATGGTTTCAGTGAGCCTTATCCTTTTAGGGCGGCGGTAGTGCCTTCTATCATTAAATCTTCTGCTGCAGTTTTTCCGTAAATCATACCATTAGCGTTTTTGGGGCGTTACACGGATCGTAAAGAGGCAACAAAGCATGAGAATTATGTAGGGGAGGAAAGTTGTTAAAGTAGAATGGCTATGAAGGTGGTGTGTTAGCCATAGCAGCAAGGTAGAACTGCTGGAAGGGGAAGAAACAACCCGATTAAGCACCCGGCTAGACACGAGAATAGATGTTAATGCAGTAAGGATCATCAGAACAAAGAACACCAAGGTATGGGCTTCGGGAAGTAGGACTGGCACATTAGGATTGGGAAGTTCAGCCATGGAAGGAGTCGAAGGTTCCATGAACGAGGTCTTTAGCCCAAAACAAGAAGGCGGCGAAGATTCAGCCATGAAAGCTGAAAAACAAGAGAGACAAAGAGATAGTGAGAGAAGGCTGTGAGGACGAGATAGGAGAAGGTTAAATTTTAGGGTTTGGCTCTGATACCATGTGTTGTGAATTCCACAAGCGCACGGTTTTATCGCTGTAGCGATTATGGGTGTCATCCTCAAAGATGATTTGCAAAATTATATTACCAATCATTTCTCTACGCTTTTATAATAAACAAAACTTAAACTATTATTAAACTAATTAAAAACTAATCATAAAGAAGCCTAAGTTAACCTACTGTTCGTAAAAAGAAAAATTATTATATAATAAACATCAAATTCAAGTAATTAGAGAAGGAACAAAGTAAATAATCAAAGCCTAAATCAATAACCAATGCAAACCCAAAATACTAAGAGAAAGCTAAGCAAGGCAAATTGCATCAGAACCGGTTGCCAAATGAGAAATCGAACTAAACAACTCACTAATTCGCACCAAAACTAAAATTCTTACTGGAATTAAGGGGAACTTGTGCCGAATACACTGATTTCTAATGAATAAATGGTGCTCAAAACAAAGAGAAAAGTACAGAACTGAAAATAAAACAAAAGACGCTCTATATTTTTTCTTCTCTGCCCCTATGTCAATTTTTATAGCCCCCATTTGAACCCCCTCGGTTCCTCCATTTCCTATAACCCCCCTCTTGATTATGGTGATGATGGGGGAATTAATGATGAAGAGAAAGAGGGAAGGTAATGGTTGGGAATGGAGATGAAGCAGCAGGACAACCAAAAATCTCGTTTCTCTTCTAGGCTAGGAACGAAGGGGAAGAAGAAAAGGGGGAAGAACAAGAGTTGGAATCACATGAGACACGTATGTGTTTTTTTAAAGTGAAAGAAGACTGGAGATGTGGGGGAGTAAACTTCCCCATTGGAGAAAGCCTGGCCTGCAGGTAAGAAAGAAGGAGGAAAAAACAGAGAGCTAGGAAAGAAGAAGGGAGGCTGGACTGAGCCGTTAAAATTAAGCACGGAGGTCAGCGGTCTGGAGATGGAGAAGAGAAAGAAGGGAGAAGAGGATAGGTCTGGGGAGGAAGAGAAAACTTGGTTCGCAGTCCACGGAAGGGGAGAAGCCCAGAAAGAGGATGAAGAAGCTAGAAGGGGGAAGGAAAGAGGCACTCAGTTGGGCCTTTATTCTGGGCGTCTCCTGGACCTAGAAATAGAGAGTGGAGGGAGGAGAGAGAGAGGATGGGCCACGTTTTGGGCCATTGAGCTCAGTTGGGCCACTGGGCTCGGCTCTTTCTTGCTTCTTCCCATTTCTTGATCTTGTCAATTTTTTCTTCCTTTTGGCAAGCCATTTTCTTCAAATTTCCAATCTCCTATAAAATATATACAAAATATTCATTAAAATCCCAAATTAATTAATTTATTGTGAGCCAATATTAGATAGTAACAGGGCATAAAATTTAATAATTTTGAGTTGAACAAATTCCCTCACACCTAAGTTTTGCCTATCCTCAAGTAAAATAAAACTAAAAATCCTAGAAAAACAAACAAAATCCTAACTCACTTTTATAGGAATTAGGTTGCACTGAGCATGTGCAACAAGCCTTTTAAACCCCCCAGGTTACCCCTAGTGGACGAGGAAGGTCTCGTGAGGGTATACAGAAGATATACCCACAAAATCTATAAAAAAAAAATCTTTTTGAATTTTTTTACAAGAACTTATATGTAGAACGCCGGAGAAAAATATATGCGCATTCTAATCAACCACTTCACTCAAATAACCAAACAATTGGATCACATATAAACGCAATGTACACATCAAGAAACCCTTACTCTCTACTGATAACATACATACACAATCTTTCACCCCACTTAGAAATTATGCACAAGCGTGATTGGTAGAACATGACTTTGGGAGAAACATGAAACACTCCCACTCATATGTTTAAAATGTAACAATGTTCACTCAACTCTCTTCCAATCAAACGAACTACCGTAGGCTTAGTAAGATTCTCAATTCTCCATCATTAAAATGCAGTATACAAAATAATAACCAAGAGGACTTTTCAGGGTTGTATGGGCCTAAGGGTAAAGGATAAGAGAGGACAAATGAATTGAAAAATGAGGAGCTAAAAGCCACAGCTAATGAGCAACCAACACTTACACTAACTATAATGCGCACACACTTTCTCAACATAATAAGAACAGAACCCATTTAATTGGACCACTGGAAATGACTATACATAATGATTCTTCCATGCCAAACACTCTTATTCACAACTCTTCTTTTTGAAATTTTTGAGATTTTTTTCAACTTTTTTTTCATATCTCCTTAAAAAAAATTTTCCCATTTTTTCATTTTTCTTGCTTTTTTTCCTATTTTTTCAAGAAGAAAATGAATGAATGGCATGTATAAGAAGAATACAACTCAACTTCCAAATGGTCAGCATGATACATCCTAACATATACGAAAATTAACCACCAAATTCATAAAATACCCAAAAGTTACCCACGAAATAATGAAGTGTTGTCCCACTAGCCTTGGCTAAGGAATTAAAAATGTATTTAGGCCAAAGGCTGAATGAAGGGTTCACAACAAAAACAGTCAAGGCTCAAACGGGCTAACAAAGGGTAAACCATTCAACGTAAGGGTGGCAATTTAGCTATGTAGCTCCAAAAAAAATGATTGTCTCTATCATATTATCATAATGCACATACAAAATGTCATTTTAAAGAGAATCAAAGCAATTTCTACAGATGTAATCATGAAAGAGACACACATGAAAGAAAAATGTGAAACTAAATTGATCAATTAGTCTATAAGGCTCAAAATCTCACGGGTTCAACAAGCAAAGCCAAGCTTGCTTAGAAATAATGACGGAGGTTAGGACAGCATACAAACATCATACTTTAGGACTAAGTTCTATCAACGCACATCACATCTATATACAACCTAATACTAAGGCACAAGAGAACATGGTTAATCCGAATAACACGTGCATTATGCAAAACAAATCAAAAATCTTTTTGAATTTTCCAAGAATATTCATTTTGTTTTTATTTTTTCATTTTCTTAAATGTTCAATGTTTCCCTACTCCCAACCTAAATCAGACAATGTCTTCATTGGAAGTGGAAAGAAAGATTAAACACAAAACAAAAACTAAAAAGAAAACAAATATACAAAAATAAAAGCAAGACTCAGAAGCAAAAAGGAGACAGACTCAAAAACAAGTGTACAACATAGATACATAAGAGAAAAAAAAGTATCCAACTATACAAAAAGAAAAGAAAAGAAAGGGAAAAAAAAGAGAGAAGGAGAAAGAGAAAGAAAGGAAACAAATTTCAAGCACACCAGGTCGGGTGCTAAGCACATCTGAGCTATTCAGAATTTCATCGCTAATCAAAACTTGGCTCACAGAGTATCAGACACTCCACATCTTCTTTACTTGACAACTCCAAAAATTACTTCAATCTTTGGCCATTCACTTTGAATTTAGCTCTACTCTCATGATCCCAAATTTCGACTGCACCATAAGGAAAAACATGGGAGATAATATAAGGACTCGTCCATCGAGACCTTAATTTCTCTGGAAATAAATGGAGTTCAGAGTCATATAAGAGTACTTTCACTCTTGGAAAACTCTTTCCTATGAATATGGTTATCGTAAAATAACTTAGCGCTTTCTTTCTAAGATCGACCACTCTCATAAGCCTCCACTCTTATATCTTCAAGCTCATCAGTTGCAGTTTGCGCTCCTCACTGCCTTTAGTTAAGTCATAATTGAGCATCTTCACGGCCCACAAAGCCCTATGCTCAATCTCAACATGAAGATAATAAGGCTTACCATAAAGGACCCTATAAGGTGACATACTCAAGGGAGTTTTGAAAGCCGTCCTATACACCCAAAAAGCATCTACAAACTTGTCAAAACAATCCTTCCTATTTTTGCTCACCGTTTTCTCTAGAATCTGCTTAATTTGTAGATTGGACATTTCAACCTGGTCACTAGTTTGGCGATGATAGGGGTAGTAACCCTATGGACTATAGAGTACCTCCTTGGTAAGGCACCAAAAGATCTGTTATTAAAGTGGGCACCTTGGTCACTAATGATAGCACAGAGTATGCCAAATCTAGCAAAGATATTCTCTCTAAGGAACTTCACAACCACCTTGGCAACATTGGTCCTAGAAGGGATGACCTCAACCCACTTAAAAACATAGTCCACAGCCAATAAAATGCACTCATTCCCAAAAGACGATGGAAATGATCCCACGAAATCTATAACACAATGATGGGATTAAGTGGCATCATTTCACTCCTCCTTATCCTATCCAACTGTTGGCACCTACCGTAACTCTTACAGTACATAAAAGCATACCTAAATAAGTAGGCCAATAGAAACCACAATAAAGAACTTTGGTTGCAGTCTTCTTCCTAGTAAAATGCTCCCCACATGCCTGGTCATGACAAAAAGAAAGGACACTCCTCACCTCATTATAGGGAATATACCTCCTAAAGACTTGGTCAAGGCAGTACTTAAATAAATATGGGTCATCCCAAACAAAGAATTTCACAAGGTGGAACATTCTATCTCTATCATTCTTGGTCCAACCTTTAGGGATCCTACTAGAGGCTAGGTAATTTACAATATCAGCATACCAAGGATCAGGGTGGATAGCATATAACTGCTCATCGAGGAAGTACTCAGAAATACTGGACTCACTCCCCTTATCATAGGAAATCCTAGACAAATGGTCAGCTATGAGGTTCTCATAACCTGTCTTATCCCTAATCCCACAGTTAAACTCTAGTAAAAGAAGGATCCATCTCACAAGTCTAGACTTCACACCCTTCTTAGAAAGAAGGTGCTTAAGAGCAAAGTGATCAGTATAGACAATCACATGAGACCCAATCAGATAAGGTCTAAACTTCTCAAAACCAAATATCACAAACAAGAATTCTTTTTCAGTAATAGTATCGTTTAGTTGGGCATCATTCATAGTGTGACTTGCATAATAGATAACATGGGGCTTCTTATCAACACACTGTCCTAGAACAACCCCAACATCATAATCAGACACATCACACATCAATTCAAATGGTTCTCCCTAGGTGGGAGAATGAAGAACGGGAGCATAGGTTAAGGTTTACTTAAGCTTAGTAAATGCCACAAAACACTTCTCAGAGATAGGGGTGAGCAGAAAAATCAGGCACCTGATTTCGGACCCAAAATCGGTTTGGACCCGATAAGTCCGTACCCAGACACGATTCAACTGGTTCTGAGACCGGTTCCAAAATTTAGGACCCAGTTATAACTGGGTCCGATACCTGGTCTAGAAATTTTAGAACCGGTCCTGGACCCATTACCCGGTACCCGATCAAAATTTAAAGAATTCTTATGGAAAATTATAAAAAGTAAACCCTTGATCCTCAAGTGATGCATCTTTTGTACCAAGACCCAACTCCCGATTATCCCAATTTATGCTTTGTTTTTTTGGCTTTCAATTTATCCCAGACTTACTCTTTGTATGTCTCAAATATCATGAATTTCTTCCTTTAAATTTTGTCCTTCTTCTAATGGGGCTTGTTGCTTACTACGTGTTTGTTTTTATATTATTTAGATGGATTTCCTCTTTTTTTCTTTGTTTTTATATTATCTAGATGGATTTCCTCTCTTTTTCTTTCTATTTCAAGTGAATTAAAATAATTTTTAAGTTTATCATTCATTTTGTAATCTTGATTCCTGGATTTTTGATTAACATTATCTCCAATTCTTGGAGTTTATTTCAAAGTACGTAAATCTTCTTTACTATTTATTACACATTTAATTTAGCCTTAGATATTCTCAACTTCTTTCAATCCGTCTCTCTCTTTATTTTATTTGGGAAAAATGAGAAAAAAATTTGAAAAACATTACTTAAGAACCGGGTACCTGGAATATAGGACCCAGTTCCAACTGGGTCCGGGTTCGGTTTCGAATTCTACGACAGGGTTCCAACTGGGTTCGGTTCCAGTTCAGAAAAAATCAACCAAGTACCCGCTTTCGCTTACCCCTGCTCAAAGAAGTGAAATGACACATCCTTTGCTAATAGGTTGGTCAGGAGCGTTGCTATCTTGCTAAAGTCCTTAATGAAATGATGATAACAGCCAGCATGCCCTAGGAAAGACCTCGCCTCTTTCACACAAGTGGGAGGACGAAGGTTAACAATCAAATTAGTCTTAACCTTATCTACCTCAATTCCATCTCTAGAAATAATGTACCCCAAGATTATCCCCTTTTAACCATGAAGTGACACTTCTCCGAATTCAAAGTCAATTTTTCTCCCTACATATTTCCAACACCTTCTCTCATATTAGACATGCAATCATCAAAGGATGACCCAAACACAGAAAATTCATCCATGAAAATCTCCATCTACTACTTAACTAGATCTGAGAAAATAGAAACCATGCACCTCTAAAAGGTAGCAGGGGCTTTACATAGTCCAAAAAGCATCATTCTAAAGACATATGTCCCAAATAGACAAGTAAAAGTAGTCTTCTCAGGATCCTTAAGAGCAATGAAAATCTAGGCATAACCAGAATATCCATCTAAAAGCAATAAAAGGAATGTCTAGCCAACCTCTATAGCATTTGGTCCAAGAAAGGAAGGGAAAATAGTCTTTCCTAGTGGCATCATTCAATTTTCTATAATCCATACAAACACGCCACCCAGATTCGGCTGGAGTAGGGACTAACTTGCTCTTGTCATTCCTATTACTAGTAATACCGATCCTCCTATGAGCAACTTGAATATGGCTAACTCACTCACTATCAGAAATAGGATAAATTATCCCATGGTCTAACTACTTAAATACTTCCTCCCTAACTACTTCCGGTAGAGTTGTGTTCAAATGCCTTTGTCGGTCTCGGTAGGGCCTAATATTGTCGTCCAAATGAATTCTATGCTACATAATGGAAAGATTAAGACCCTTGATATCCTCTGAAGTGCAACTATAGCTTTCTTGTTCTCTCTAAGTAGGGCAACCAGTTTGTCCTCTTGGGCTCGATCTAGGTCAAAAGCAATAATGACAGGTAATGATTCATCGGGTCCTAGGAATACATAGTTAAGAGAGTCAGGAAGACGTTTCAATTCAAGAGTAAGAGGGGAAACATACTCATAAGCATATTCAGAAACAGTAGTAAGCAAATAGTCAGCACTGGAGCACAAGCCATCAAACTCAAACACATCATATTCAGGCTCATCATCAATAAGAAATGACTCATACTATTCTTGCAAGTAATTAGGCATTGACAGTGGCAAGAAACAACACCTAGAATCACAAAGGCTTGACTAGCAATATTGAACACTTTCTTTGTCTTGATCACAACAAAGTCCATAAGGTAGATGAATTCACCTACTTTAATCAACACAACCTCAATCATACCCTAGATAACCTGGTTGATTTGTCAGCTAATTGAATGACCATCTTAGTAGGTTTCAGCTCACCTAACCTTAGCATCTCATACTTAGTGAAGGGTATCAAGTTAACACTGGCCCCTAAATCAAGCAAAGCACTCTGAATAAGCGAGTCCCCTATAACTATACAAATGGTAAGGCAATCGGGGTCTTTGTACTTCACTAGGATCTTATAAGAAAGGATAGAACTAGCACTAGAGGCTAAGAAAGCCCTTTCAGGGACACTAGTGGCTCTCTTGATCGTACACAGATCCTTTAAAAATCTAGTATATGGAGGTATCTACTGAATAGCATTGACTAGAAGAATGTTGATTTTGACTTGAGGAAAGGTCTCTCTCATCTTCTCAACATGAGCTTGATCTTTCTTTTTAAGCCAATGGGGAAAAGGGGATAAAGGCTTATGGACTTTCGTAGCAGAAGAAGAAGCAGAAGAAGAATCCTTATAAGGGAAGGGATCAACTAAATCAGAAGAATCTTTCTCCTCTTTGTCAGAAGGCGACTCAAAAGGCAAAGGACTATCAAAATCATTAGGAACACCATTAGTAGCATCCCCGAGCTTACCGAATGACCTAGCTTCTGGAGAAGAAGAAGAGGAAAAAGAATTTTGAAAGAATTGATGAGGATACATGCAGGGTTCATTAGAACTTCTCACTTAATTATCAATCTTTAAACCAAATTGAATAGATATAACTTCATTCACTTTTCCTACAGGCTCATTAGGGTTAGCATCAAAAGAAAATGAGGTAGGACCATGAGCAATCATCACTCTCATCATTCTTTCTAGATTAGTATTGATCATTCTCTCCACATTGTTATCAATTCTCCTCTCAATTTTATCAATGTTAGTATAACCATGAGCAGGCTGAACTTGAGCTACAAGAGGTGGAGATCCAGGTGCATTGGGTACAACCAAGCCGATCTCTAAAAAGAATTGGAGGAGATGGGCTGGGAGTTGTTTTTAGGAAGCACTATGGGTTGTGAATGAACTGCAGCATTTGGTCCTTTACTCCAAGAAAAGTTAGGGAGGCTTATCCACCCTGGATTGTAATAAGAGAAAAAGGGTCATTCTTAGATCTCTAAAAGGCCATACTTGCTTGCTCATGCCCAGTTGCTAATTGGTAAGCAAAATAAGAACAAGCACTCAAAGAATGATCTAAGGTGTGATAGTGAGAAGAGGACATCATAGAAGTTTGAGATATCTGGGGAGGCAACCCCTTCAACATGTTTTCTAAAGCAATAATGTTAGACTCTAAGTAACACACATCAGAGATAGAATGTAACCCACCTCTTGCAAACCTAGAACTTAGACTATCATCACGGGCGATTTTTCATTGCATTGTTTCCCTTACTATGTCCTCTAAAAATTCTCAAGCAGCAGTGGCACTCTTAAAAAGAAAGCCACCCTAATATATGAACTCTACCATGGTTCCACTTTGTTGGTCAAGTCCTTCATATACAATCTGGCACAATCATACCTGGCCTAAACATGATGGGAACATTAGGCCAACAAATTTTTGAACCTATCAAAGCATTTCCAAAATGATTCCCCGTTGAGTTGTACAAATTGATTAATTTCATTCCTTAGCTTAACAGTCTTGGCATTAGAAAAAAATTTTCTTAAGAAAAATCTTACAAAATCATTCCAAGAAGTAACAAAACTAGTAGCCAAGCCATACATCAAACATTTAGCAGAATCTTTCAGAGCAAAACAAATCAATTTCATTCGTACAATATCGATAGGTATATTAGGAAAATGTATTATAGAATATATTTCTTCGAATTCCCTCAAAAATAAATAAGTATTCTCTAAACCTATGAATTTGGGGAGCATTTGAATGGAGTGAGGTCACAATTCGAAAGTCACAGTTTGTCTTAGGTCAGGTACAGTAAAACAAGATGGCAAAACAATCCTAGAAGGATAGAAAATATCACTCAAAGATCTCTCTTGTGCCATTTCTTCTAATTCAGCCTGCAGTTTTGGTTCTGGTTCTAGTTCAAGCTCGAAGTCAGGTTCCTCCTAACACGTCTAATATTCTCAGGGTCTCTAAGCCAACCAGTCATGAAAATCTCACATCCTTACAAAAGGATATATTTTTGGTCTTTTTTTATCTTTTCTAATTCTTTTGGATTTTGGATTTTTCTATTTTTTTCCCTCTCTAAAACACCAAACAAAATCAAAAAGTGCATCAAGCCTAGAAACAAAATAAAAATAGAAAGTGATCCAACTCTTGAAAAATCACAAAAACAAACAACATAAGCAAACTAAAAGAAGATAGAAAACATACTAAACCTAAACAAGCCAAATCTTTAAAAAAATTAAAACAGAAAGTGAAACTCCTAAAATCAGAACTATACACACACAAACTCAACACAATCACAAGGAACGTGAATATATATTTTTTTGAATTGTTTATGTCCCTAAACTGTGCAGAATGTTGCAAACAAAATATTAGTTTCGAAAACCACAGAAAATTCCAAATAGTCCTAAAAGTTCCAAACAATTTAACACAGACTCTAAAAATTATGCTGAATCCACGAAAAATATCATCACAGAAAAAATCAAACCAAAAATTCTTTGAAAAAATCAAACAGAATCTAAAAATGATGAAAATCCTACAGTAATGTTACTTCTTTTTTTTTCTGTTCAGTTCTGCCTCTTTTGCTGCACATAAACTAAATTTGGTTAGTACTGTTTTTACAGCAGTAAATAACCTTTAAAAATCAAAATGAAATTGATATGGACAAAAATCAACATACTAGCTTAATTCAAAAATCAAACATAAACTAAACCAAATTACAAAAACTAAATAAAAGCTTAATTAAAACCAAAAATCACAATTATAAAACTAAAACAAAAATGACTCAAATGACTCAAATAATTAAACTAGGAATCGATGCAACCGAATTTCACAAAATTAACCCTGGCAATAGAACAAAAAACTTGTTGTGAATTCTGCAAGCGCACAGTTTATTGTCGGAATGATTATGGGTGTCGTCCTCAAAGATGATTTGCAAAATTAGATTACTAGTTGTTTATCTTCTCTATAATAATAGCAAAACCTAAACTAATAATAAACTAATTAAAAACTAATTATAAACAAGCCTAAGTTAACCTACTATTCCTTAAAAGAAAAACTATTATAGAATAAAAATCAAATCCAAGGCAATTAGAGAAGAAACGAAGTAAATAATTGAAGCCTAAATCAATAACCAATGCAAACCTAAAATATTAAGAGATAGGCAAGCATGACAAATTGCATCAAAACCTATTGCCAAATGAGAAACTAATTAAACAACTCAGCAATTTTGTAGCAAAACTAAAATTCTTACCCGAATTGAGGAGAACCTAAGTCGAGTACACTGATTTCTAATGAATAAATGGTACTCAAAACAAAGCGAAAAGTACATAAGTAAAAATGAAAACAAAAGACTCTCTATGTTCTTTTTTCTTCTCTGAACCTATGTCTATTTGTATAGCCCCCATTCGAACCCCCTCTATTCCTCCATTTCCCCCTCTTGATTATGGTGATGATGGGGAATTAATGGTGAAGAGAGAGAAAAGGAAGGTAACGGTTAGGAGAGGAGATGAAGCAGCAGCACAGCCAAAAATCTTGTGTCTATTCTGGGCTGGGAATCATAGGGAAGAAGAAAAGGAGGAAGAAGAAGAGCCAAAATCACATGGGCAAGCATGCATTTTTTTTTTTCTAGTGAAAACAGACTGGAGATGGGGGGAATGAACTGGGCCCTTGGAGAAAGCCTAGACCGCAGGAAAGAAAGAAAGAGGAACAAAGAGAGAGTTAGGAAAGAAGAAGGGAGGCCATACTGGACCGCTAAAATTAGGCACGGAGGGCTGCGGTCTGGCAATAGAGAAGGGAAAGAAGGGAGCAGGCGAGAGGTCTGGGCAGGAGGAGAAAACTTCAGCCGTGGTCTAGGGAAAGAGAGAAGCCCAGAGAGAGAATGAAGGAGCTAGAAGCGAGAAGGAAAGAGGCACCTAGTTGGGCATCTTTTCTGGGCTTCTCCTCAGCAGAGAGAGAGAGAGAAAAAGAGGGAGGAGAGAGAAAGGATTAGCTGCAGTCTAGGATTGGCTGCAGTCTAGGCCGTTGGGCTCTGTTGGGCTGCTGGGCTAAACTCTTTCTTGTTCTTCCTATTTCTAGATCTAATCGATCTTTTCTTCCTTTTGACAACTCATTTTTTCAAATTTCCAAACTCGTACAAAATATACAAAATATTTATTAAAATCCCCAATTAATTAGTTTATTGTAAGCGAATATTAGGTAGTAATTAGGCATAAAATATAATAATTTTGAGTTCAACACCATCTACAGTAATTAGGCAACCTACCCTAATGTGGAGTGCCTGGGTGCATATTTATATTAGCAACTAAGGTTTGTACGAAATCATACAAGGCCAAGGAAACAAAAGATATTATACATGTACAGGACTCTATTTTGTTCAAGGACCAACTAAATCAAAAGTTTAAGTTGATGGTTAAAGGCGCAGGAATACGTTTATACTCTAACACACCCCTTCACGCAATAAATCAATATGGAGGTTGTTGAGATTCAAACTCGAGACCTCTTGCTCAGAGAGGCTCTGATACCATGTTCAAGAACCCATTCAACCAAAATTTTAAGCAGATTGTTGAAGGATTAGGAATATGTTTATACTCTAACAACATTCTTCCCAGTGATTAGAATAATTTATAATTAAGTGCAAAACAGCAAATAATGAAATGATTAAGAAGTAACTGAATTTACTCATACATACCTATTATTTGAGGTATTATACTATAACATCTATAAGTCTATGGAAGTATTTTTATGCTTTTGTTAAACGTCGCCCTAAGGGCGATAGATAAGAGGTATCTATATCCATTATGCATACAAAATCTTACCTTATAGATATATATTGCAAATAAAAATTATTCACAAAAATCTTATCCGAATGTATGAAATTTTATTTCCTAAATAAACTCCAACTCTTCACCATAAGTAGCTTAAACAAACCCAATCTCTACCCATCCCAAACACCTATTAGTTACTGCATACATTGCCATTAATGGGGCTGTAAAGCTGCAAAAATAAATTGAAAGTGGGGCTTAAATAAACATAATGAAATTTCAAAATTTACACACTTTGGTGCCAAACATAATAATTTAGCTTACAAATTATGGGAAGAAAATTAGTGAAATTATGGCTTCACTATATACATCAAAGCTTCACTATTATTTACCGTTCAACTTTGTCACCAAAACAACCTATGTTGCAACTTCTAAGTATAATCATCAAGCACGAACAATCTCGACTTTAATACAGTTTTAGAAGAGCAAGCTGATGAGCCCTTTGTTGGCGAAACTTTTGGCAAGGAGAAGAGGCATATCGTGTTCTACGAAAAGTATACGGAATAACATGTCTTTGTAATTCGTAAGGACCAATTTGAAAAAAGACATGCTAGGATTGTCAGGCGTGATTTCTCCTGCCATTGAGGAAGAAAAAAGGCTGGCTAAAGTAATTGACACATCCAAAAGACCAAAGATATAGAGAATCCTCAACGTGCAAATGCAATGCTCATATGCTAATAACTATGAAAAGGTCTTTCGCATTATTTCCTAAAGAATGGCATGTGACAAGGTTTGTAAAATATCACAATTATGAACTTCTTTCATCTGATGAGGCACGTTTATTGCCATCTAATAGAAATGTAACCACCCCTGAGGATGAGTAAAAAATTATGTTATATAAAGAAAGTGGACTCTCAATAAGACAAATAATTAGATTAATGGAGCTTAAAAATAATGTCGAACATGGTGGTCTTTCATTCATGGAAAAGGATGTCGGCAATTTTTTTACAAACGTAAAAAAGTTTGAATAGTGGACGTCATGGATCTTATTGAGGATATGAAACTATCAAGAAAAGAAAACTTTAAATTTCAGTATACATACACCATAGATGAAGAAAGTAGGCTTGAACAGTTATTTTGGTATCCTCCTCAATGTTTTGATTGGTACAACAACTACGGTGATGTTGTTGCCTTTGAGACAACTTACAAAAAGTTAATGCTTATGATATGCCTATGCAACATTTGTTGGTATTGACAATCATGGGAATAGAATTTTGTTCAATTGTGCAGTTTTAAACAATGAGACGACATCTACTTTTAAGTGGTTTATGAAGGTATGGTTTTTTTCCTTTCTTTTGAACACTTTTACACACACGTATTCTGCTCTCCGACTTTGAAATCTTGTTGAGTTCAAGGGATGCTTGAACTGAACACCAGAAAGTGACTTACATAGACTTTTCTCCCTCGAATGATCTTTCCAAATATGACATAGATAAGTGAAAATGTCATTAGACGAGGAAGGGAAGGTAAGAATAGAACATATCACAATAGATCCTTGCAAGAGATAGAATGTGCATAGCTAAAAAAATTATTCTTATAACTTAGCAGTTAAAGGAAGTAACGCAAATTCAAAGTTAAACTCAAATTAAATTATGGTTATTCACTTAGCAACAACAAAATACAAATCAATTTAAATTTATTTAAAAGAACTATGGTTGATTTGATCATCTATAAAAGAGGGATGTAGGTAGCTCAGAACAAAAAAAGTGAGTGCAACCGAAATTTCAAATCAAATGAAATTACTCCCTTCCCAACCTACATATGAAGAATATGTACGTATATTATCCTTCCTAGACGGTGCCTATATGGCCACTACCTGATGCAATTAAGTTTTAGATATGAGCGATTCAATATTTAAAAAATGATAACTATCGATCCAAATTATATGAAGTCTTATTAACACAAAACGAAACAAAGAAAGAAAACTAAGACAGAACAAGTCGAACTCATAAGGTGGTCTATTGAGAGGGAGACGTAATTAACGAGGTCTATCATCTTGAATAGGATCGTACTCAAAATAAACTAATGTGCATTTGTGTATATTATTTATTTTTATTAAATTTTTGCTCAACAGAATGTTTTCCCACATCAATGCAGCCGTCTCCACATATGCTATGCTAGTATGGAGTTTTGGATCAATTACATTAATGATCCAAGAACATATCATTGAATTCACCATCTTCTAAGCCCTTGGCCCAGTTGGATGACCTCCTTCTTTCAATTTTGGTCGTTTCAAAGTTCCTGGATGAAACTTAATTCATTTTTAGATCTCTAACTGCTTGTTGCCATAGATCCTAATTTTTGCCATTGAAAACCACATATGCGATCATTGCACCCGATCCCTCTGACAGATGCAAATAATAAGGTGAGTAATTGTCGATCAGTCGTTTTACTCATGGTTCTGATACCATAAAGAATTTGACAATTGAGAGTTTAAGTTGAAGGTTAAGCAATCAATTCATGCCTCTTCTATGCTTGTTTATTCCGCGGCCTTCATTAGCCATATATACAACTAATTATCTCACAAAACCTAGCCTGACTTGTGTGCTAAGCTATCAAGTTGTACAAGGAAAAGGAAACACGATAAATTATTAATATTATATTCCTAATACATATAACTGACAATCTAATTTTTTTTGAGCGTACTGGTACCTATTAAAGAAGATTGTCATTTTGTTTGGAAGCATATTCTCTCTACGGTCATAGCACCTTGCTATATGCCTAGAATTAACAGTTAATTGATACTTTCACTAAGAATTTGGGCCAATGGCAATTTTGGTATCTATTACGCAAGATGGGCATCATGGATCTTGATGCAATAATTTGATGGGGAGTAATAAGAAACCAAGCATGTTTAAGAAATTTGGCTATAGTTATCTTTGTAAAGTTGTACGTATTGTACAATTTGTATTCCTCATGTAATTATGCGTCTTTGTAAAGCATATCCTTGGCAATCGATGATATGTTATAGTCAGTTGAGGAGAGGATTATGAAGAACTCCCTCCCATTCAAAACTGTTCAGTCATATCTGGCTCTAAACATGAGATGTTATTATAGGATCCTATTTGTATTGGATTACCTGCTATTATGATATCTTAAAATTAAGATATTCCAATGGTAGATTTAATCCTAAATTATTTTATTTATTGAGTTAATTGTCCTTATAAATGATAAATTTTCCTTTTCTTTTTGGTTTTCTAAAAATTAATTCGGAATTATTTCAAGATATAAAAAATAGTTAAGAATTTTTCTAATTAGTAAAGTGTGGATACAACATCAAGTGTAGTGATCATTCCAAGACAATATTAAACTCTGGTGATTTAAAAATCGTTTTCTAAAGTTTGATAATACTTTTAATCTTTGAAGAAAAGCTGACTGATTGGTATAAATTTTTTTCCCTACAATAATCAAGGAAACCAATTATACACGTGTGCTGTATTCCAATATGATAGAACTTGAACAAATCCATTGGTCCGACTGCTAGAATCGACTTAGAATAAATGCACCATGTTTTTTTAAATTTAAAAATCTGTTTCTGAGTATTTTCAACAATTGACGACCCACAGACACGTCCCGTGAACCGACAAACAAAATAAACTTGGACACTGGATCAGAAATAGTGCCACGGGTCGAGTAGGTAAGAAAAATGATGGGAACATAGGATAGACCCACCAGCGAACAGGCCAAGTACTATTACAAGTCGTGAACATGACGTCAGAGTGGGGGAATTAAGGGCCAGTGCTCCATCTGTAATAAGCGCCGGAAGTCAATAAGGTCGCTCTCACATCATATGGTGCAACGCGTTAAATTTTCATTTGTTTCATAGGGTTTATTCATTTCAAAAATGACAAATTACTAAACGTCCCTTGCCACAATTTACTTTACTGCCTATTTCTTATCCCTTTTTTACACATATGTTTACAATTTCTTAACATTGCTTATGAGTTAACCCTAATGTAATGTTTGGTTGAGTGTTAATAACCTTATAATGCGAACAAGTTTGTAATCATATTTTAATTCTTTCGTTTGGTTGTTAGAGAGTTAACTACCGTGCAGTTGTAATTATCACAAACTATATAATTATGATTACATTACATGGTTGATTGCATTACATTACATTTAACCAAACGGCACATAAATGTTACCTCTTTGTCTCCTGCCACTAGATTTCATGACAGAAACAAACAAACTATCAGTATTGGCTAACCGCTCGTTGTCCCAATATTTCATAGGTTATTCCATGGGTTTTTCCGAATTCTGATTACAAAAGATTGACTAGTTATATGAAATGAACACTCTCATAAGGGCTATCAATAAGGTGGGCACTTACTAGGTTGAGCAAATTGACAATTTAAATAAAACAATTCGGAAGCACATGCAATGCATGGAGCGGTGTAAGTTACACAATCCTATCAAAGCCTATATTACTATTGTCATATTCTTTTCCCCCGTCGCTTTGGAAATATTTGATAGTGGTATTAAAAAGATTGTCCACTAATTTCTTAAAGGATAAAAATATTTTGAGGGCAGCCATGGAATAACCCAATGAGATATAGGAAGAATACCACCATTGCCAACCACAATGTTAGTACTGCCATTGTAAGGAGTTTTACAAAATAAATTACCTTCAAACAGAGTCATATGAGCAGAAGCTATTGCATCTGGATAAGAGATTTCACGACCATCGTCAATAGACATTGCAGTAAAAGGTGAGGCAAGGGATTCAGAAGTAGTTCCTACAACAAACGGTAAACAAGGACATTGAAAGGCAGAATGGCCCGAAGTAAAACAAATTTTACAAATTAGCAAACCGAGGTGAGGCACGAGTAGGGAAACATGACAAGACTGAATCACGTTTGTGTGTACCTGCAAGTATACTCCTAGTGGAAGCTTGAGTGTTATGAGAGGATTGGGATTGAGCAGTAGAGTTGCTGCAGCCACAACCACCGGCGTTGTTATAATTATAATTGTTTAGGCGATTATTGCCACGCGAATTATTATTCCCACGACCTGAGAATTATGCTAGCGATTGTTGGTAGTAGAGGCCGAACAAGAAGGCACCAAAGATGTATGTGAAATAGCAAAGGCAGGATGAGGTAGGGGATGATCCTCCATATCCTGTAGACTTTTAAGGCATTGTTCGTGAAGCAACATATGAGGACACAGGTCATCAAAAGCAAGGTTTATAGGAACATGAGTACGAGCAGTGATTAGCATCTCATATTCTCAACGAAGCCCCAAAAGATTATAATATACCAAGTCAGACAAAAGGACTGTGCTATTAACAGCAGATAAATTGTCAACAACAGTCTTAATGTCATGTAAATAAGCATCCATGGATTGAGATTCATATTCATGAACAACAGTAACCATGCATTTAAGTTCAAGTGCTCTGATCATACTAGAATGCAAGAATCTTTTATTTAAACACTCCCATAGGTGAAAAGAAGTGCGACAATCACAAACATCGATCAAAACCTCAGGAGAAAGAGTAGCAAAGAGCTAGGGTTGAATAATTTGATCATACCTCGTCCAATCCGAGAAGTCGGGATTAGGATTAGACTCCCCACTAAATGAAGTGAGCACAGATGCAGGCGGAGGGTAGAAACCATCCACAAAGCAGAGAAGGCCATGCGACATAAGAGTAGCCGTAAATTGCGTGTGCCATGTCAAGAAGTCCTCAGGTGTAGACAGTCGCATCGTGACCAAATTGGTGACGTTGGGTGCCATAAGTGTCGCAACAATGGTGGAGGAGGATGGTGGAGACACAAAAGGTGGCAAAGACATATGTATGGGAGGCGTAGGAGCTGAATTGGATGAGCCCACCTCGAGCTGGGAATAGCCAGAGAGAGGGCGAGATACAGATGACAGAGCATGAAGGGCGAGACCATTCGGATCATAAAGAGGCAATGAAGCATGAGAATTATATAGGTGGGGAAAGTTGTTAAAGTAGAATGGGTATCGAGGTGGTCTGTTGCCCACGACAACAAGGGTATAAATGCTGGAAGGGGAAGAAGCAACTCAGTTAAGCAGCGACTTAGGCATGAGAATAGGTGTTGATGCAGTAGGGCTCATCACAGCAGAGAACACTAAGGTATGGGCTTCGGGAAGTACGACTGGTGGGATTAGGAAGTTCAGCCATAGAAGGAGTCCAAGGTACTGTGGAGGAGGTCTCTAGCCCAAAACAAGAAGGCGGCGAAAATTCAACCATGAAAGCTGAAAAACAAGAGAGACACATAGAGAGAGAAGGCTGTGAGGACAAGATAGGAGCGGGATTAAATTTTAGGGTTTGACTCTGATACCATGTGTTGTGAATTCCGCAAGCACACAGTTTTATCGCCGTACCAATTATGGGTGTCATCCTCAGAGATGATTTACAAAATTATATTACCAATCATTTCTCTATGCTATTATAATAAAAAAACCTAAACGAATATTAAACCAATTAAAGACTAATCATAAACAAGCCTAAGTTTAACCTACTGTTCCTGAAAAGAAAAATTATTATAGAATAAGAATTAAATTCAAGGCAATTAGAGAAGGAAATAAAGTAAATAATTGAAGCCCAAATCAATAACCAATGCAAACCCAAAATTAATATTAGGAGATAGGCAAGCAAGACAAATTACATTAGAACCTGTTGCCAAATGATTAATCGAACTAAACAATTGTACCAAAACTAAAGTTCTTACTCGAATTAAGGGGAACCTGAGTCGAATACACTGATTTCGAGTGAATAAATGGTGCTCAAAACAAAGAAAAAAGTGCAGAAGTAAAAATAAAACAAAAGACTCTCTATATTTTTTTCTTCTCTGCCCCTATGTCAATTTGTATAGCCCCCATTCGAACCCCCTATCTTCGTCCATTTTCTGTAACCTCCCTCTTGATTATGCTAATGATAGGGGAATTAATGGTGAAGAAAGAGAGGGAAGGTAATGGCTGGGAGTGGAGATGAAGCAGCAACACAGCCAAAAATCTTGTTTCTTTTCTGGGTTGGGAACGAAGGTGAAGAATAAAAGACTAAAGAAGAAGAGCCGGAATCACATGAGGCAAGCTTGTGTTTTTTTTAGGTGAAAGAAGATTGAGGATGTGGGGGAATGAACTTGGCCATTAGAGAAAGCTTGGCCCACAAGGTAAGAAAGAAAGACGAAAAAACAGAGAGCTAGGAAACAAGGAAGCTGGATTATGCCGCAAAAATTGAGCATGGAGGTCAGCGGTCTAGAGATAGAGAAGAGAAAGAAGGGAGAAGGGGAGAGGTCTGGGCAAGAGGAGAAGACTTGGGTTACGGTCTAGAGAAAGAGAGAAGCCCGAAAAGAGGATGAAGGAGCTGTAAGGGGGAAGGAAAGAGGCACTTGGTTGGGCCTCTATTCTGCGCTTCTCCTGGACCTGAAGAGAGAGAAAGGAGGGAGGAAAGAGAGAGGATGGGCTGCGTTCAGGGCCGCTGGGCTCGGCTCTTTCTTGCTTCCTCCGATTTCTTGATCCTGTCAATTTTTTCTTCCTTATGGCAAGCCATTTTCTTCAAATTTTCAAATGCCTACATAATGTATACAAAATATTTACTAAAATCCCAAATTAATTAATTTATTATGAGCCAATATTAGATAGTAAAAGGGCATAAAATGTAATAATCTTGAGTTGAACGAATACCCCCATACCTAAGTTTTGCTCGACCTCAAGTAAAATAAAGCTAAAAATCCTTGAAAAAGAAACAAAATCCTAACTCACTTTTGTAGGAATTACAATTGCACTAAGCATATGCAACGAGCTCTTTAAACCCCATAGGTTACCCCCAGTGAACGAGGAAGGACTCGTGAGGGTATGCAGAAGATATACCCATAAAATCTACAAAAAGGAAATCTTTTTGAATTTTTTTACAAGAACTTATATGTACAACACCGGCGAAAAATATGTGCACATTCTAATCAACTACTTTACTCAAACAACCAAACAATTAGATCACAAATAAATGCAATGTACATATCAAGAAACCCTTAATCTCCACTGATGCATACATACACAATCTTTCACCCCACTTAGAAATTATATACAAGCGTGACTGGTAAAACATTACCTTGGGGGAAATGTGGAACACTCCCACTCATGTGTTTAAAATATAACAAGGCTCACTCAACTTTCTTCCAATCAAACAAACTACCATAGCCTAGTAAGATTCTCAATTCTCTACCACTAAAATGCAGTATGTGAGCACTTTTTAGGGTTGTATGGGCCTAAGGGTAAAGGGTAAGAGAAGGACAAATGATGTGGGAAATGAGGAGGTAAAAGCCATAGCTAATGAGCAATCAACACTTACACCAATTATAATGCGCACATACTTTCTTAACACAATAAGAACACACCCCATTTAATTGGACCACTGGAAATAACTATACATAATGATTCCTCCATGCCAAACACTCTTATTCACAACTCTTTTTTTTGAAAATTTTGAGATTTTTTTCAAATTTTTTTCATTTTTCCTTAGAAACGTTTTTTCCCCTTTTTTTCATTTTTCTTGCTTTTTTTCTTTTTTATTTTTTCAAGAAAAAAAAATGAATGAATGGCATGTATAAGAACAATACAACTCAATTTTCAAATGATCACCATGACGCATCTTAGCATATACCAAAATCAACCACCAAATTCATAAAATACCCAAAAGTTACCCACCAAATAATGAAGTGTTGCCCCACTAGCCTTTGCTTAAGAAAGAAAATGTGTTTAGGCCATGGGCTAAATGAAAGGTTCACAATAAAAATAGTCAAGGTTCAAATGGGCTAACGCAGGGTAAAACATTGAATGCAAGGGTGACAATTTGGCTATGTAGCTCATGGGGAGAAAAAGAAGATTGTCTCTATCATATTATCATAATGCACATGCAAAATGTGATTTTAAAGAGAACGAAAGCAAGTTCTACAGACGTAATCATGGAAGAAACACACATGAAAGAACAATGTGAGACTAAATTGATTAATTAGTCTGTAAGGCTCAAAATCTCACGGGTTCATCAACCAAAGCCAACCTTGCTTAGAAATAATGACGGAGCTTAGGATAGTATACAAACATCATACTTTAGGACTAAGTTCTATCAATGTACAACACATCTATATACAACCTAATACTAAGGTACAAGAGAACATGGTCAATCAGAATAGCACATACATTCCGCAAAACAAAACAAAAATCCTTTTGAATTTTCAAAAAATATTCATTTTGTTTTTATTTTTTCATTTTCTTAAATTTTCAAAGTTTCTCTACTCCCAACCTAAATCAGACAATGTCTTCATTGGAATAGGAAAGGAACATTTAAAATACAAAACAAAAACTAAAAAGAAAACAAATGTACAAAAATAAAAGCAAGACTCAAAAATAAAAAGGACACGACTCAAAAACAAGTGTACAATATATATACACAAGAGAAAAAGTAAAGTATCCAACTATACAAAAAGAAAAGAAAAGAAAGGGAAAAAAAAGACAAGGAGAAAGAGAAAGGAAGGAAATGAATTTCACGCACACCAGCTCCTCAATTTCGACTCTTAGGATCCTAAATTTCGACTGCACCGTGAGGAAAAACGTGTGAGACAATAGAAGGACTCGTCCATCGGGACCTCAATTTCTCTAGAAATAAATGGAGCTTAGAATCATAT
Source organism: Carnegiea gigantea (assembly GCA_029747015.1). Classification (NCBI taxonomy): domain Eukaryota; kingdom Viridiplantae; phylum Streptophyta; class Magnoliopsida; order Caryophyllales; family Cactaceae; genus Carnegiea; species Carnegiea gigantea. Next base: position 840,515 of record JAKOGI010000192.1, on the reverse strand, counting down.
AAGAGAACTTTCATTTCTGGGCAAACTCTTTCTTATGAATATGTTTATCGTGAAACAACTTAGCGCTCTCTTTTTAAGATCGAGCACTCCCATAAGCCTTGGCTCTTATCTCTTCAAGCTCAAGCCGCTGCAGTTTGCACTCCTCACTGGCTTCAATCACGTCATAATTGAGCATCTTAATAGCCCACCAAGCCCTATCCTCAATCTCAATAGGAAAATGATAAGGATTATCATAAACGACCCTATAAGGTAACATTCCCGAGGGAGTTTCAAAAGCCATCCTATGCGCCCAAAAAGTATCTACAAGCTAGTCAGTCCAATCTTTCTTGTTTTTGCTCACTGTCTTCTCTAAAATCTACTTAATTTATGGATTGGACATTTCAACATGGTCACTAGTTTGGGGATGATGGGGGTGGTAAGCCTATGGACTATGGAGTACCTCCTTAGTAAGGCACCAAAAGACCTGTTTTTAAAGTGGGTACCCTAATCACTAATGATAGCACAGGGCATGCCAGATCTAGCAAAGATGTTTTCCTTAAAGGACTTCACAACCACCTTGGCGATATTGTTCCTAGAAGGGATTGCCTTGACCTACTTAAAAACATAGTTCACAGCTAATAAAATGCACCCGTTCCCAAAAGAAGATGAAAATGATCGCATGAAATCTATATCATAACGGTGGGATTAAGTGGCATCATTTCTCTTCTACTTATCCTATCCAACTATTGGCACCTAGGGAAACTCTTACAGTATGCAAAAGCATACTCAAATAAAGCAGGCCAATAGAAACTACAATGAAAAACTTTGGCTGTAATCTTCTTCCCACTAAAATGCCCCTACGTGCCTGGTTATGAAAAAAAAGAAAGGACACTCCTCACCTCATTGTCGGGAATATACCTCCTAAAGACTTGGTCAATGCAGTACTTAAATAAATATGGGTCATTCCAAACAAAGAATTTCACGAGGTGGAAAAACCTATCTCTATAATTCTTGGTCCAGCCCTCAGAGATCCTACCAGAGACTAGGTAATTCATAATGTCAGCATACCAATGATCAGGATGGATAGCATATACCTTCTCATCGAGGAAGTACTCAGAAATGCTGGACTCACTCTCTCTATCATAGGAAATCCTAAACAAATGGTTAGCTATAAGGTTCTCATAACATTTCTTATCCTTAATCTCATAGTTAAACTCTTACAAAAGCAAGATCCATCTCACAAGTCTATGCTTAACACCCTTCTTGGAAAGAAGGTGCTTAAGAGCAAAGTGATTAGTATAAACAATCACATAAGACCTAATCAGGTAAGGTCTAAGCTTTTTAAAACCAATATCACAGATAAGAACTCTTTTTCAGTAACAGTATAGTTTAGTTGGGCATTATTCAGAGTGTGACTTGCATAATAGATAACACAAAGCTTCTTATCAACATGCTATCCTAGAATAACCCCAATACCATAATCAAACACGTTACACATCAACTCAAATGGTTCTCCCCATATGGGAGGATGAAGAATGGGAGCAGAGGTTAAGGCTTACTTAAGCTTAGTAAATGCCATAAAACACTCCTCAGAGAAGTTAAAATGACACATCCTTTGCTAATAGGTTGGTCAAGGGCTTTCTTATTTTACTAAAGTCCTTAATGAAACGATGATAGAAGCCAGCATGTCCAAGGAAAGACCTCACCTCCTTCACACAAGTGAGAGGGGGAAGATTAATAATCAAATCAGTCTTAGCCTTATCTCTCTCAATTCCATCTCTAGAAATATACATGCCTAAGATTATCCCCTCTTTAACCATGAAGTGACACTTCTCCCAGATTAAAGCTAAATTTTTCACCGAACATATTTCCAACCCTTTTCTCAGATTATATATACAATCATTAAAGGATGATTGAAACATAGAAAAGCCATCCATGAAAATTTCCATGCACTGCTCAACTAGATATGAGAAAATAGAATCCATGCAGCTCTGAAAGGTTCAAAAGACATCATTCTAAAGGCATAAGTCCCAAACGAACAATTGAAAGTAGTCTTCTCTTGATCTTTAGGAGTAATAGAAATATGGGTATAGTCAGAATATCCATCTAAAAAGTAATAGAAGGAATGTCCAGCCAACCTCTATAACATTTGGTGCAAGAAAGCAAAGGAAATGGTCTTTCCTACTAGCACCATTCAATTTCCTTTAATCTATATAAACACGCCACCCAGATTCGGCTGGAGTGGGGACTAACTTGTTCTTGTCATTCCTACTAACAGTAATACCGGTCTGCCAAGGAACAACTTGAACAGGGCTAACCCACTCACTATCAGAAATAGGATAAATAAGCCTATGGTCTAACCACTTAAATACTTCCTTCCTAACTACTTCCTGTAGAGTTAGGTTCAAATGCCTTTGACGGTCTCGGTAGGGCCTAACATTGCCCTCTAAATGAATTTTATGCTGCACAATAGAAGGACTAAGATCCTTGATATCCTCTAAAGTTCAAACTATAGCTTCCTTGCTCTCTCTAAGTAGGGCAATCAGTTTGTCCTCTTGGGCCTAATCTAGGTCAAAAGTAATAATGATAGGTAATGATACATACTTAAGAAAGTCAGGAAGAGGTTTCAATTCAAAACGAGGAGGGGAACAGACTCATAAGCAGATTCAGAAACAGTAGCAAGCAAACAGTGAGCAGTGGAGCACAAGTCATCAAACTCAAACATATCATATTCAGGCTCATCATCAATAGGAAATGGCTCATACTCAGTAGCAAATATATCATCAAAGTCATCATCGAATACCGAATCTTCTACCCTATTAAGAGCAAAAACTCCATATCATCAAAACCAACAGGTTATCTTTGTATGTTAAAGATGTTCAATTCTAAGATCACCTTGCCAAAAGACAGTCTCATCATACCATTCCTGCAATTAATTAGGGCATTGGCAATGGCCAAGAAAGAATGCCCTAGAATTACAAGGACTTGATTAGCAATATTGGACACTTTCTTTGTCTCAATCACAACAATATCCACAAGATAAACAAATTCACCCACTCTAATCAACACATACTCAATTGTACCATAGACAACCTGGTTGATCTATCAGCTAATTAAATGACCATCTTGGTAGGTTTTTGCTTACCTAATCCTAGTATCTCATAATCAGTGAAGGGTATCAAGTTGATACTAAACCCTAAATCAAGCAAAGCTCTATGAATAAGCTGTCTCCTATAACTATAGAAATGATATGGCAACTGGAGTCCTTATGCTTCACTAGGATCTTACGAACAAGGATAGAATTAGCGCCAGAGGCTAAAAAAGCCCTTTTAGGGACACTAGTGGCTCTCTTGGTCGTACACAGATCTTTTAAAAATCTAACATATGGAGGCATTCGTTGAATAGCATCGAGTAAAGCATAGAAAATATCATTCAAAGATATCTCTTGTACTATTTCTTCTTATTCAAGCTTCAGTTCAGGTTCGGGTTCAAGCTCAAAAGGATATATTTTTTGTCTTTTTTATCTTTTCTAATTGTTTTGGATTTTGGATTTTTCTATTGTTTCTCCTTTCCGAAACCCCAAACAAAATCAAAAAGTGCATCAAGCCTAGAAACAAATAAAAACAGAAAGTGATCCAACTCTGGAAAAATCACAAAAACAAACAACAAAAACAAACTAAAAGAAGATAGAAAATAAACTAAACATAAACAAGCCAAATCTTAAAAAAAATTAAAATAGAAAATAAAACTCCTAAAATCAGAATTCTTCACACAAAAAATTCAACACAATCATAAGGAACGTGAACATATATTTTTTCAAATTGTTTTTGTCCCTAAAAAACTGTGCCAAATGTTACAAACCGAATATTAGTTCCAAAAATCACAGAAAATCCTAGATAGTCGCACAAATTCCAAAAAATTTCACACAGACTCTAAAAATTATGCTGAATCCATGAAAAAATCAGCACAACAAAAACCACACTAGAATGCTCCGAAAAATTTGAACAGAAACTGAAAATGATGAAAATCCTACAGTAAGGTTACCTCTTTTATTTTCTGTTCAATTCTACCTCTTTTGCTGCATATAAACCAGCTTTGGTTAGTACTCTTTTTTCAGCAGTAAATAACCTCTAAAAATTAAAATGAAACTGATATAAAAAAATCAAAATACTAGCTTAATTCAAAAATCCAACATAATCTAAAGTAAATTACTAAAACTAAATAAAGACTCAATTAAAACCAAAAATCACAATTATAAAACTAAAACAAAAATAAATCAAACGGCTCAAATAACTAAACTGTGACTCGATGCAATCGGATTTCACAAAATGAACCCCGGCAACAGCATCAAAAACGTGTGGTGAATTCCGCAAACACACGGTTTATCGTCGTAGTGATTACGGGTGTCGTCCTCAGAAATGATTTGCAAAATTAGATTACAAGTTGTTTCTCTATGCTATTATAATAAACAAAACCTAGACTAATAATAAGCTAATTAAAAACTAATTATAAACAAGCCTAAGTTAGCCTACTATTCCTAAAAAGAAAAGCTATTATAGAATAGAAATTAAATTCAAGGCAATTAGAGAAGGAAACAAAGTAAATAATTGAAGCATGAGTCAATAACCAATGCAAACCTAAAATATTAGGAGATAGGCAAGCATGACAAATTGCATCAGAACCTATTGCCAAATGAGAAATCTAACTAAACAACTCACCAATTTTGCACCAAAACTAAAATTCTTTCCCGAATTATAGAGAATATAAGCCAAGTACACTAACTTTTGGTGAATAAATGGTGCTCAAAACAACGCAAAAAGTACAAAAGTAAAAATGAAAACAAAAGACTCTCTATATTCTTTTTTCTTCTCTGCTCCCATGTCAATTTGTATAGCCCCCATTTGAACCCCCTCTATTCCTCCATTTCCCATAGCCCCCCTCTTGATTATGGTGATGATGGTTGAACTAATGGTGAAGAGAGAAAAAGGGAAAGTAACGGTTGGGAGAGGAGATAAAGTAGCAGCAGAGCCAAAACGCTTGTTTCTTTTTTTGGGTTCGGAACCAAGGGGAAGAAGAACTGCCAGAATCACGTGAGGCAAGCATACACTTTTTTTTAAGTGAAAGAAGACTGGAGATGAGGGGGAATGAAATAGGCCGTTGGAGAAAGCCTGGCCCACGAGAAAGACAGAAAGCGGAAAAAAGAGAGAGATGGGAAAGAAGAAGGGAGGCTGGACTGGGCCACTAAAATTGGGCACGGAGGCCCGCGGTCTGGAGATGGAGAAGGGGAGAGATCTGGGCAGGAGGAGAAAACTTTGGCCGTGGTCTAGGGAAGGATAGAAGCCCAGAGAGAGAATACAGGAGCTAGAACAGGGAAGGAAAGAGACACCCGGTTGGGCCTCTATTCTGGGCTTCCCTTGGACCGAGAGAGAGAGAGAGAGAGAGAGAGAGAGAGAGAGAGAGAGAAGAAGGAGGAGAGAGAGAGGATTAGCTGAAATCTAGGCCGCTAGGCCCTGCTCGGCTGCTGGGCCCAGCTTTTCTTGTCCTTCCCATTTCCTGATCCAATCAATCTTTTCTTCCTTTTGGCAAGCCATTTTTTAAAAATTTCCAAACTCGTACAAAATATACAAAATATTTATTAAAATCCCTAATTAATTAAATTATTGTGAGCAAATATTAGGTAGTAATAGGGCATAAAATGTAATAATTTTGAGTTCAACACCATTTGTCCCATTTCCTGATCCAATCAATCTTTTCTTCCTTTTGGCAAGCCATTTTTTAAAAATTTCCAAACTCGTACAAAATATACAAAATATTTATTAAAATCCCTAATTAATTAAATTATTGTGAGCAAATATTAGGTAGTAATAGGGCATAAAATGTAATAATTTTGAGTTCAACACCATTTGTGGTAATTAGGCAACCTACCGCAATATGGAGTGCCTGGGTGTATATTTATATTAACAACTAGGGTTTGTACAGAATCATACAAGCCCAAGAAAACAGAAGATATGATACATATATAAGACTATTCTGTTCAAGGACCAACTCAACCAAAAATTTAAGTTGATGGTTGAAAGCCCATGAATATGTTTATACTCTAACACGCCCCCTTATACAAATGCCCTTTGGCCTTGAAATGTGGATGCTGCAAAGGCCCCATCTACCTTGCACAATAAATCAATATGAAGGTTGTTGAGATTCGAACTTGAGACCTCTTACTCAGAATGGCTCTGATACCATGTTCAAGAACCAACTCAACCAAAAGTTTAACCTAATGGTTGAAGGTCTAGGAATATGTTTATACTCTAACAACATTCTTCCGAGTAATTAGAACAATTTATAATTAAGTACAAAATAGCAAATAATGAATTGATTAATAAGTAACTAAGTTTAGTCATGCATACCTATTATTTGAGGTATTATAATATAACCTCCTTAAGGCTAACGAAGTATTTTTACACTTTCGCTAAACGTCACCCTAAGGGTGATAGATAAGAGGTATCTATATCCATTATGCAAACTGAATCTTACCTTATAGATGTATATTGCAAATAAAAGTTATTCACAAAAATCTTATCCCAATATATAAAAATTCTATTTCCTACATAAACTCCAACTCCTCACTGTATGTAACATAAACAAACCCAATCTCTACCCATCCCAAACACCTATTAATTACTGCATATATTAGCATTAATAGGGATGTAAAGCTTCAAAAATAAATTGTAAGTGGTGCTTAAATAAACATAATGAAATTTCAAAATTTACACACTTTGGTGCCAAACATAATAATTTAGCTTACAAATTATGGGAACAAAATTAGGGTCTGTTTGGTGAGAAGTAAAGGAATGGAACTTGAAATCTTTAGGGTTCACATTCCATACCTTGCATTTGGCGAGAGGTTTTTGAGTAAAGAACTTAAATCCTAAAGGTTTCAAATCCCTCATAAAACCAAGGAACCTAAACCCTCCCTCATTTAGAGGGATTCAAGTTCCCATCCCTTAGGGATGAATATATTTTTCAATTGAAAAAAAAATTCCAAAAATTTATTTGTGCCCATCATTCTCCAACTTCTTTCCAGAACCCATATCTTCTCCATGGCCATCACTGCCCCCCACCAAGCACCACCACTGTCGACATCGTCAAGAACCAATGCTAGTTGAACTGCCCATGGAGCCGATGAAGGGTTGTCGGCGGTATGAATTGATGGCACTTTAAATTGAAGGGGTTGGGTTTGTCAAGGGCTTGTGAAGTCATCCCACCATCTATGTGCTGCTTGACTTCTCCATGGCCGTCAAAGATGATCGGTGATGATGAGGAAGGCTTCCTCACCACCTATGGAGACTTCTCGGTTGTAATGACGTTTTCAACCTTTCATTCTTGATTTTGATTCCATCTTGATTTTGATATTCATTCTTGATTTTGATTCTGATCTTGATTTTCATCTTGGTTCCATCTGGATTTTGATTTTCATTCTTGATGATGTTGACACCATGGAAATTGCTCTTCTTCCCTCCATCCATTCCTCCTCTGTAGATCTGCTCCCTTTTGTTCTTTGGAGGGGGCCTTTTTACTGGTTCAATTTGGGGAGATAAAGTAATGATGCCAAGCTATGGTAAATTTTCGGAGCTAAAAAATAAAATTATGGGATTAAAAAATTATAGGTTTATAAAATTATATGCTTGCGTGTCAATTTGTAAATTTCAATCTTTTAAAAAATTATACGTTTATAAAATTATAGGCTTATGCCTCAACTTGTAAATTTCAATCTTTCAAAAAATTATAGCTTTATAAAATTTCAATCTTACATTACAGCTTCTAATAAAATGGTTACCTATTTAAAAAGTAAAAATAATTAGTAATGAATAAATATAATGAAATACTAATCTCAAATTATTAGAAAAATATGGTGTCAAAATCTCCTTTTCTAACAAAGTCAAAATACAAAAATTAAAACAATAACTTGTAATTCCATATAACATTTCAAAAATAAAAATAGATATGATTCCATTCCATAATTGTTCATCAAACAACAAGAACTGGAACCTAATTCCATTCCATTTTTCACCAAATAACTGAGTTCAGTATTCAAGTTCCATACCTAACTCTCAAGGGTTCAAGTCTTAGTTCCATTTCATTCCTGTTTTTCTCACCAAACAGGGCCTTAGTGAAATTATGGCTTCACTATAAACATCAGAGCTTCACTACCATTTACAGTTCAACTTTGTCACCAAAAAAAAAAAAAAAAAAACTATGTTGCAACTTCTAAGTACAATCATCAAGCACGAAGAATCTCGACATGAATATAGTTTTAGAAGAGAAAGATGATGAACCCTTCATTGCAAGGAGAAGAAAATTGTGTTCTACGAAAAGTACGCTAAATGACACAACTTTACAATTGGCAAGGACCAATCTAAAAAAAGACATGCCAAGATTGGCAGGCGTGATTTATCCTGCCATCGAGGAAGGAAACGGCCAACTAAAGTTATTGACACATCTAAAGACCAAAGATATAGAGAATCTTCAAGGTGCGAATGCAATGCTCATTTGCGAATAACTTTGAAAAGATCTTTCGAAATATTTCCTAAAGAATGGCATGTGACAAGGTTTGTAAAACAGCACAATTAAGAACTTCTTTCATCTGATGAGGCACGTTTATTGCCATCTAATAGAAACTTAACCCCTAAGGATGAGCAAAAAATTATGTTATATAAAGAAACTAGACTCTCAATAAGACAAATACTTAGATTGACGGAGCTTGAAAATAATGTTGAACCTGGTGGTCTTTCATTCATGGAAAAGGATTTCCGTAATTTTTTCACAAACATAAAGAAAATGATTAGAATAGCAGACGTCATGGATCTTATTGAGCATATGAAACTATCAAAAGAAGAAAACTTCAAATTTTAGTATACATACACCATAGATGAAGAAAGTAGGTTTGAACAGTTGTCTAAGTGTCCTCCTCAATGTTTTGATTGGTACGACAACTACAGTGATGTTGTTGCCTTTGAGGTAACTTACAAAGTTAACACTTATGATATGCCTACGCAATATTTATTGGTATTGACAATCATGGGAATACAATTTTGTTCAATTGTGCACTTTTACACAATGAGACGACATCTGCTTTTAAGTGGTTCGTGATGGTTTGTTTCTTTTTTTCCCTTTCTTTTGTACACTTTTACGTGCACTTATTCTGCTCTCCAACTCTAAAATCTTGTTGAGTTCAAGGGATGCTTGAACTTAACACTAGAAAGTGACTTGCATGGACTTTTCTCCCTCACGTGATCTTACCAAATATTACATAGATAACTGAAAATGTCATTAGAAGAGGAAGGGAAGGTAAGAATAGAACCTATCACAATAGATCCTTGCAAGAGATAGAGGATTCCATACCTCAAACCCTTTAACGAAATCTAAGTGCCCTCTGAAACCTCCAACACTCCATCTTTAGCTAAATATTTACACCCCTTGGATTCAAGGGTGGCTAAAGAAATGAGGTTATACTTCAAATCAGAAATGTGAAGAATATTTCATAGAGCCCTAACAACACCATCATGGATCTTAATTTTATATTATCGATTCTGGTAACATTGCGTTGGGCATTGTTTCCCATATGAATAAAACTTTTATCAACTAGATCATATGTTGAAAACTAGTCCTTACTAGGACACATATGATAAGGGCACTGAGAATCAATAATCTAATCAGAAACACTCCTCTTTTCAGTAGAGATAGCAAATAAAACATCACCATTAGAATCAGACTCAACTAAAGTAGCTTTCGCAGGTTCGTGAGGGTATGGTTGATTATTGTTTTCTTCTTTCTCCCTCCTGATTTTCTATGTAAAATAATAAGAAATTACATGTCCTGATTTTCTTTAATAATGACATGATTTGTTGGTGTAGGTACTTAGAGGTTACCTTGATTGCGAAGATTGAACCTGGATCTTTGTGTCATCTAATTGCTACCCATGATTATGGTGGCTACTATAATCACCAGCGATTCACGCTCCAAAACTTGAACCTTCGAAGATGGTTATGTTGTGTGAGGAAGAGGGCAGAGAGTAGATTAGATTGAGGGAATGATTTTTGCTTGGTGTTGTGTGCCATTCCTTGATCCACACCCCCTTTTAGAGTGGCACATAACCTCAAACAGAATCAAGGAATTTAATGGCTGATTATTACTATTTAATACAAAATTAATCTCTTTTGTAACAGCTGAATCAATTCTGAGATTTATGGGCCATTATTGTGACCATTACTGGTCAACAGCTCCCCCTTGGTCACAAAGACTATTATTCTCATATCTCTCTACCAACAAATTCCTTCACACTTCATATTGAGAATGGAGCGTGCAACCAAAACAAAATTAGTGTTGTATCAAGTCACCATCCAACTGATATAACACTTTCACAAAATATTAATACCCCGAATCATTAAAATGTACATCACCAATGGCATACACTGTCCCTTTATACCCGATATATCAATTAATTATATACTGAATATAATCACCCGGCCTTGATATAGTGATGGGGAAATGATTATTCCTTAGAAAATTAAAATAATCCATCTTAGCATAACAACTTTCTTAATGTGCTCTGCTGGACCATATACATGGTGGCCCTTGGAAAAACACATTAAAGTAGCAACATCATGCTTTGACTTCATGTTATAACTCTAAGTTAAAAAGTATTTCCAACGAAGGTCACATAGTGACAAGGGAAGGGAACTCATTTGTCACTCATCAAATAGGTCGACATTTATAGCACACACAGTGCTATGGTATAACTCCCATTAAGTTGCGCATGTCACTCTTCTATGTCATGCGAATCGTAAGCCTGGCTTTTATCTAAAAAACCAACATGAGTTACAAGATCAACATACCTAATGTTAACCTCAGCACTTAAGATTCAGCTATGAGGCTTCGATATGAAAACTTATTTCATATTCGACTTGCTTGAGTCTCATCTTAGTCTTATTAAGGCGGCTATTTTCTTTCATTCATACGCAACTAGTATGAGTAATCAATATTGCACACCTAGTGCCAATATGATTCAGTTTTATCCTATCCACCACTTAAACTTTAGGGTGATCGTCGGTGTGAATAGGCCAATCAAAAGCCTGGCGACATTATAATGTGCCTTATGCATATTTGTGAATATCTGAAAAGAAACATCATTCTTTATTTCATAAACACTCAATACAAGGATAAACATGTCCATCATATACTTATATAGATTGAAAACCTAAGTCCTACGCAGACCTAAGCTCATCACACTAGCTTTAAAAGCATCTCCAAGAATAGGCTTAGTTAAAAGATCAGCTATCATCCTACTTGTAGATACATACTTAATGGCAACCTCTTTCTCTTTTATGGCGTTTTGAACAAAATGATAATACCTCTTCCTGTAGAACTTTAGATTCTTAGCAAACTGGATAGTAGCAGTATTATCAGACATCATTTCTGCAGGATCATCAACTTTAGGAGTGAGATTGAGATCCTGAAGAAAACTCCTCAACCATATTACCTCTTGAGTGGCAAGGCAACAAGCAATATACTCTGCTTCTATAATCGGAAGTGCTATCCAGTCTTGTTTCTTACTGTACCAAGACATGGCTCCCCTACCTAGGGTGAACACATATCCTGAGGTAGATCTGGATTCATCTAGATCACCACCCCAATCAGCATCCAAATATCCTCTTAATTTAAGGTCCCCACCTAGATAGCAAAGGACCAGATCAGTTGTACCATGTAGGTATCGAAAGATTCCCTTGACGGCTTGCCAATAAGTAGGCCTAGTGTTGCTTTGGTAATGGCTCATCAAACCAACTGTAAAGCAAATGTCTAGTCATGTACACAACATGGCATACATTAAGCTGCCCACTGCACTTGCATAAAGAACATTGCTGATTCTATCCTTCTTTTTGTCTATTTTAGGGCACTGATCGAGACTTAAGATTAGAGCCTTTTCAACTGGAGTGTCCACAGATTTAGAGTAATGCATTCAAAAACGTTCCAGATTTTATTAATATACGCTTCTTGACTCAAACCAAGAAGCTTCTTGGAACGATTCTGAGTTATTTCTACACCTATGACATAACTAGCCTCACTCATGTCCTTCATCTCGAAGACGGAGAATAACCACTGCTTACTAGTCTGGATTATCTCTATGTTATTTACAGCCAATGGCATGTCATCAACATACAAAGTAGAAAACATAGCCCCCTTTGTAATTTTCTTGACATACACACAGTTATCCTTAGATACCGTGTTTAAGCCAAAAGAGAATATGGCTTCATGGAATCTGAAGTACCATGCTCTGAAAGACTGCTTGAGACCATAAATAGATCTTTTAAGGCTACAAACTTTGTCCTCTTGACCTTTTGATGCAAAACCAATGGGTTGATCCATGTAGATCTCTTCTTCAAGATTTCTATTAAGGAAAGCAGTCTTTACATCCATTTGGAATAACTCTAAATTCAAATGGGTAACCAAGGCCAGAAGTAGGCGAATCGAGGCAATTCTCATCACAACAGAAAAACTCTCTTCATAGTTCACCCCCTCAATTTGGGTAAAACCCTTTGCCACTAAACAAGCCTTAAACTTATCGATTGATCCATCAGCTTGATGTTTTATCTTGAAAACCCACTTGTTTCCAATCGATTTACGATAGAGAGGAAGATCAACAACTTCCCAATCTTGTTTCCCGCCATAGAGTCAATTTCATCCCTCATGGCTTCCATCCACTTTTTGAGGTTTGCTGAATCAATAGCCTCTTGAAAAGAGGTAGACTCCTTTATCTCTAAATGAGTACACAAGAATATATGCTCTTTGATTTGGAAATATTGTCGAGGAATTCTTCCACGCTCACTCCTCCTAAATAGAGGACCTTTGCTGGTTTGTCACACTGAGGAACTCCTTGATAGGGCCGCAAGCATGCGGTAGCATTGTAGCAAATCAAGGTCGATCTCATGGAGACTATGTTAACCTATTAGTTATATTATGTAAAGATATGTTAAGCAAATCCAAATTCGAGAATGAAATTTAACTATGCAACTTATCTAATCTAATAGATAATTAATCAAGGAACTCAATCAAATCAAATAATTTTTCAACCCAAGAATTAATCAAGCGCATTTTCTTCAAATGCATAATTCTAAAACCGATAATCAATTTATCAAACCCCTCTTTCAAGGTGGAATGAAATTCTTAAATCTAATCAACTTCCATTTCTCAGGGTTTTTGATTAATGTAACATCATTAAAAATACGATTATCAAATTTAGGGGTTTCTGAAATGATGATTCTTTCTCAAGATCCAACACACTTATGTCGAATCTTAATTTTTCAACATCTAGTTTCACCTTGCAGTTCTTCCCCCAAATGTTTAAAACAAGCAAGAAATTGATCAATTTTCCTACTAGCATATCAACGTTTAAGATTCAATAGAATAAACCTAACAAATCCAAAGCACTTTTAGATCAAAACTAGAATTGGTTCAATCACAACAATTTAACTCAATTCCATGATTAGCAATCCAAAACTTAACATAAAAATCAACAATAATCTGAAAGCATAAAAATCTAAAGAGAAAAGAGAAGAGAAGGGAGAGGAATTGCTCAGTCGATGCGTGCTTGAACTATCATTGCAAACTCGATCCAGAATCCTTGCAATCTTTACCTTCAACTTGCTCTCGACTCTTTCTATTCTAATCTACAATCCTAATCTAGATAGTGGATTTAGTAGAATGGGATGGCATATGGATTCCAAGGAAGACAACAAACACTGTTTTTATTCGCAGAAATCAAGCCTCCTAACGTACAAAACATGTGGAAAATGAAAGGCCGCACAGAAAACTAGCGAAGACGGGGAAATATTGTCCACCATAGCCATGGCCCACACCACGGTCTAACTGTAGTGGCCTCCGACAGGCCCCTTTTCACGATGATTCATTTGCTGCTTCTTGTAGATCTTCCTAGACCGTGGTTCTGGCCACGGTTTGACTGCGTTGGGTGCCTTTAGGCCTCTTTTGCTATCTTCTTTGATCCACAAGGCATTAAAATCTTCATTCTATTCACATAACTTGGCTTACAAAGTGAAAATCTACAAACACTATCAAAGCAAGCGACACCAAAGTGTAACAGAAGAAATAGGGGCATAAATCGTATAATTTAGCGTTTTAATCCCCAAAAATGACTCCCAAACACATAAATAATCTGTGCAAATATGACATTCATCACTCCCCCATGCTTAAATCTTTGCTTATCCTTAAGCAAACTCTAGACAAAACCAACAAGGGGAGATGTATCTAAGATTCTTAAGCAGGGCAACCTCCTCATGGTAGACAACATTAAGCGTACACAAGCAAGAACAACAATCAATGGCAACCCTAAATAGTGCATAAGACATTTCAAAAGAAGGTTTTTGAAAAGTACGAGACCTTAAGCTTGACATCAAACTTGATCACTCCTAAAGAACCATAAAGCATTTCATGCAAGCATAGGAGATTGTAGAGCTAAATAGAGCAGTAGAACCTCGCCTTTGGGAAATGTGAATCACTTCCGCTCATGTGTTTGAAGTATCATAGGTTTTCTTGAGACTCATTCCAAAGATGCAATCTACCATATACTTGCAAAGATTCTCAAATCCTCCACTACTAAAATGCAATGTGTACAAGATGATCACGAGGACTTTATGTGGGTTGTAATGTGGGCCAGAAGGGTTAAGGGAAAGGAGTGGACAAATGCATCTGGGACAATATGGAGCTACTTAGTCAAGTGACTAGAGAGCAACCAACAAAGTAGCTAAAACCATGAAATTCACCAATACTCCAAACTCTAATAATACCATTAACATACCCCACGAATGAAGTATAAAACGAGTTAGCAAAGAAAGGAACACAAGCTGCTTACATGTCCAATGCCAATCTCTTAGCTTTTTTTTTTTCTTTTTGCTTATTGGTTTTTTCCTTCTTTTTTTTGGTTGCTTTTTTCTCTTTTTTTTCCTTCAACATAACTTTTTTTCTCCTTTTTTTTCCCTCCTTGTCTTTGCGTTTTTTTTTTTTGGGGGGGGAAATGAAATGAAATTTTCAAATAGTGAAAGGCATAGGATCTCGAACTATCAACTCACAACCAAATACATATACACAATCGAAACAAAAGAGGAATAAATCAAAATGCTTAATGACATCTATCCCTCAACAAATCAACACACCAAAGCCACCTTAAACTCAATTATCCTAAAAACCACTCACTACATAGATGAAGTGATGCTCTATAGACTTGACTTGAAGGTAGGAATACATGTTTAGCCAAAGGTTATTATGAAGGGATTACAATAAAGACGGATATAAACTCAAAGGGGCTAGCAAAGGGGAAAAACATATCATACAAAGGTAGGCTATTTGGCCGTGGCTAAAATAAGCAAAGAGAAAAAATGCCTCTGTCATATCATCAACTATGCACATACTAATGTGCTTTTGAACAAGAGTCTAGGCATGTTCTAGAGATGCAACATGAAAAAATCACACACATGCAAGAAAGATAAAACTAAATATAATGAATTAGTCCAAATAAGGCTCAAAATCTTATGGAACATCTACCAAAGTCTCACTAAGCTAAATAACTATCATGTACCAACATTAGTGCTAAAGACCCCAAGATGGCAACTAAGTTTTTAATCAAGACAAGGGTCAAAGCAAGAAATATTCATAAAATCTTCAACAATTTTAGCACCAAAATGGACTATACATTAAAAGTTACTCAAGCTCATGAAAGCTATCATGCCTAAACAAAAGCATCATTGGAGATTATCTCAAACAAATCCACACCATCCCTACATGTATGCAAACCTAAATGCAACTAAATGCAACACACTAATGCAAACAAAAAGAAACCTAAAACTACATGCTTTAAGAACTATGCAAACTAATAATCGAAATAGAAAACATAGAAACTACCCTTCCCCCATGCTTAAATAAAGCATTATTATTCAAAGTAAGAAAATTAGGAGAAGAGGGAGTAAACAAAAGATAACAATCTCACCTGGTTAGGTGTTCGGCACACCTAAGCTAAGACTGCCTAATAGCCGGGGCACACGGAGCATCAGCTACTCCATCACATCTTTAAGACTCGATTCATCAAAATTAGACGCCGCCAAAATACGCAGGAGCTTATCAAACTCTTAGGACCACAATTTAGAAAATTCAAGGTAAGAGGCAATAACCAAAATTACACCAAAGACAACAAATATCCTCTTAACCTTAGTAAGGGCCTTAGAAAAATCATAAGAAGGATTAAAACATGTAGTCCATGTGACTTTCTTAGTCAAGTCCTCTAGGCATACATAATAAGGGCCAATAGAAGGATCATACCATGTAAAGTAAACTAGAGACGCATAATCATCAACATTCCTAGCAAGCACATTAAACTCGTTATCCTCATAGCCCAAATCAGTGTTAGCATCAAAAATTATAGGATTATCAATGGTTGTGTCAATGTCATACTTGGGGGACTAAGAGGGTAGTGAACAAAGAGGAGAATCAAGGGAATGATCAAGGGAATTAGGGAGGACAATATTACAACCAAGGCTAGGAAAGTCCTCATGCATGAACACATCGACCCTTCCAAAGGCACCTTATCTAGATCATAAACCTCATCTAAAATACCTCCCAACTCAAAACATGCATCAACAACACCAAACCTAGCAACTCCCCTAAAAGGCTCACCCACCTCGAGCCCTGTGCAATCAGCTAAAGGAAAGGGTGAATCACATACGCTCAGGACCACATCAGTAGGGGATGCGAAGTCGGGTTGAGCATAGCATGCATAATAAGGACACATATTAGTATCATGGTCAAAAGAATTACACAACTCACACCAAAAAGTGTCATAATAAGATCTAGAATAAAACATACAAGGATTAGGGAATGAATAGCTAGAAACATAACTAGCCTTCTCAAATTCAAATGAATCCCAAGCAACCTACTCAAGCAAGTACCATGCTTCATCAAAACTTTTTCCATGAGAATTCCAGTATTCTAAAAGAATACAGGTTTCACTATTTACACGCTCATCAACAATGTGAAAAATTTTTCATTTACTCACACAATAACCACATTGAGCAAAAAAAACATGCAAACACTTAAAATACCTCCAAAATAGTTCATGCTCGAATTAGGGAAAATAAAAAATTGCCATCATGTTTTCTCCTCAATTGTTTTTAGTTTTTTAAATTGAAATTTTTTTTTCAAAGAAAAACAAAATGCTTAGTCAAACCTATCAGGAAAAACCCAATATTCGACACTAGTCCTTAATAACGGTGCCAAAAATTTGACACGGCCGCAAGCACATGGTGGTATTGTAGCAAATCAAGGTCGATCACATAGAGACTAAGTTGATCTATTAGGTTATATTCTATCAAGATATGCTAAGCAAATCCAAATTTGAGAATGAAATTTGACTATGTTACTTATCTAATCTAATAGATAATCAATCAAGGAATTTAATCAAATCAAGTAATTTTTCAACCCAAGAATTAATCAAGTGCCTTTTCTTTAGATGTGTAATTCTAAAATCGATAGTCAATTTATCAAACCCCCCTTTCAAGGTGGAATAAAATTCTTCAATCTAATCAGCTACCATTTCTCAAGGGTTTTCGATTAACCTAAGATCATTAAAAATGCAATTATTAAATTTAGAGGTTTCTTAAACGGTGAGTCTTTCTCAAAATCTCGCACACTTAATCGAATATTAGTTTTCCAACATCTAGTTTCACCTTGCAGTTCTTTACCAAATATTTAAAACAAGCAAGAAATTGATCTGTTTTCCTACTAGCAAATCAACATTTAAGATTCAATAAAATAAACCCAACAAATCCAAAGCACTTTTAGATCAAAATAAGAATTTAATCACAATAATTCAACTCAATTCCAAGACTAGCAATCCAAAACTTAACATAAAAATCAAGAATAATCTGAAAGCATAAAAATCTAAAGAGAAAAGAGAAGAGAATGGAAGGGAATTGCTCAGTCGATGCATTCCTGAACTACTGTTGCAAATTCGATCTAGAATCCTTGCAATCTTCACCTGCAACTTGCTCTTAACTCTCTCTAATCTAATCTACGATCCTAATCTAGATAGTGGATTTGATAGAATGGAATGGATTATGGATGCTAAGGAAGGCAACAAACACTGTTTTTATTCCTATAAATGAAAGCTCCTAATGTACAAAACGCGTGGAAAATGAAAGGTCGAGAAGAAAACAAGCGAAGATGGGGAAGTGGGGTCCACCATAACTGCAGCTCCCACCACAGTCTAACTGTGGTGGCCTCTAGCAGGCCCATTTTCACGATGATTCATTTACTGCTTCTTTTGTATCTTTCTAGACCGTGGTTCTGGCCACGAGTTGATCGTAGCGGGTGTCTTTAGGCCTCGTATGCTATCCTCTTTTATCCATAAGGCCTCAAAATCTTCATTCCATTCACATAACTTGGCTTATGAAGTGAAAATCTGCAAACACTATCAAAACAAGTTAAATCAAAGCGTGATAGAGGAAACAAGGGTATAAATCATATAATTTAGAATTTTAATACTACAACAAAAAAGGGGCATCTTTGGCACTAAATTATTGACGCTAATTAGTAGTGCCATTTTGATAAATTTTAATATGGAACATTATGGCACCTTGTTGTGGCATATTTAGATACCACAAATAATGAAGCAACGAGTGCCACAATCTTCCCGCTTCCTTGTGTAGTTTGGCAGCTAGTAATTACATTATTTATATTAAATGAAACAAAATTAAAAGAAATGATAGTGCCCTAGCTAAATCAATTATGCTTCAATTCATGTTCTCCTTCACGTGGGTTCTGCCTCTCCATCAGAACATCTCTCTGCCTCGCTCTAAATCTATGAAGCAATCTGCAAGGTTCAACATCTCACTTATCTTGGGAGCGAATTCTTCAACAAAGGTAACCTTTCCCACATTAAAATCCCTGTTTTCGGACAATTCTGGTAGCAATTTGGTTTATGAGTCTAAGTTTTCAATTCTGGGTTTGTTTTGGTTTGATGTTCATGGTTTCAATGACATAATTTAAGTAGTTGATAGTTATCAGGTTAGGGCTTGATATGGGTCATGCGGTTTGGAGCGGTTTGAGATATGGGGTTTACCAATTGGGTCTTTATAGACAATTGAAGGTCACTATTATGTTTGGGGGGGAAGATTGGACAATTGGGATACATGTTTTGAAGGTGTTATGAACTGGCTCAAAGACTTGCTAAATGGTGTAGTACACCTTTCTTGTTGAGGATAATCTAATTTTAAGAGCAAAGGAGAATGGTCAGACACACCTTCAGGGAGCACCTGATAATATAAATTTAGGAAACATATAATTCCTTCCCCATTTGCAAGGATTCTATCAATCTTAGAGTAAATAATTCTGTCACTCCAAGTAAAAAATCACATCCTATATTTGACTTCCTATAGGTAGTTCTTATGAATGCAACTTTTAAAGTCCACAATGTCATCTGTACTCATAGCATTAGCCCCCATTCTATCCTCAAAGCTAACCACATTATTGAATTCCCTAGCAATAAGCCAGAGTTTAATCATGGTGTCAGCTATATTCTCAATGTCTCTCTACAACTCTCCACTCTATATCATATCATTTGATCTGATCCTTATACAATAGTTAACCACAGTTTTTGAGTTAAAACATAAGTAACACAGTGGGTGTACTGCCTATGAATAGCTTCCACCTACAAATCAATCTTCCTAGAATCCCAAAGGACCCAAATTCTGCTTCTACTCTCCGCAGCAGCATTGTTTATGCTCCTCCAGTTCCTTCCAATGTTGCTTCTTATACCATCAGCAGCTGCACTTGCTTAAAATAGGCCAATAATTGAATACCTATTCCTCCCCAGGAGGCATTTGACAGCCTATTGTTTATTCAGGCCATTAAGACCTCTTATATTCCAAGTGATTATACTATTTATAATCAACATGGCTGGCTCCACTTCCAGGTGCTCTCTCTAAGATAATTCATCATCATTATGTAATATGCTCAATTGTTGCAGTGCATTGGTGCCTGTATATTTCTTTAGACCAAATGCTTCTGTATTGACCATGTTTTTCCTCTACTTTGCTTATGGTAATAAAAGTACAAAGTGGGAAGAGAGGACTGGTACTGATAGGAGAGTTTAAGCGAGGTGGGGACTTCAACTCAAATGAAGGGAGAAATTTTATCAATTACTAAGAGTTTGACAATTGGTTTATGCACTGTTGCTTATATATTTCTTTAAAAAGAATGAGTTTGGAATTCATTCTCTTTCCTTGATCTGTCATTGTTCTTGTGTTGATTTCGGCACAGATGCTGACAACCTCTAGGCATGATATTGAGTCTTGACATGTGCAAGTAGGATGTATTATTTTCTAGGTGGTTTGGTTTACTGTCTAATCGTATTCCGTGTTCACTTTTCCTAATTTAAGGTCTAATTAGAACTGAACATGAAAGTAAATAAGATTTGGTGCCTTAATGACATGTAACAGAGACAAAGAATATAATTTCTAAATTATATAAATTCCAGTTCTAGATTCAAAAGGGGGCCAAATAAAGAACTTGATATCATTCATATAGGTGAAAATAAAGATAAAAATAATCCACCATATAGGGCTTATGGTTTTTTCTTCAATTAATTTTGTGCAAATTTAATCCTTATTTGATTTCGTTATCAATTGTGTAACTCATTCACTTTTGGCTTAGGCAAAATTCACTCTTGTTGAGTTGTACTTGGAATCCAAATTCAAGATCTTCAATTAACTGAAGGTTTATAAGTCAATTAGTTTGTGCATAACTCATTTTATGTAGTTTATCTGCATTCTGCATCTTTGTTCTTGGTACTCTGCATCCTATTTATAGTCTTATGATGGTTTTCTAATAGACTAAAATAATAGGTTCTTTTAATCATTTTGTCTGATAGCTAATACTAATTCAAAGAATGCTGGTCATTAATGTAGACACTCCTTTCATCGATGCATAGTATACTTAGCACTTAGGCTTTACATCATGTTGTGGTCATGCTCCCCCTTTCCTGTTCAACTATAATTAAGACCTATACTTAAGATCCATTGATAAAGTTCTATCTATTTTTGCTGATACCAATAAGCTGAAACTAGAATATACGAAGAGCTTTGGCCATTTCGTATGACAAAGAATAGAAATAATTTGCTAATAATAATAACACATAGATTAGTATGTGCACACATACACATATAAACACACACACACACACACACACACACACACACACACACACACACACATAAGCATACATACATACATATACACACACACATACACACACACACACACACACATATATATATATATATACATATACGTATATATACACACACACACACATACACACACACACACATATACACACGCGCGTGCGCGCACACACACACACACACACACACATATATATATATGCACACACAGACAAATATTCACTAGGTCTTCAAAGTCATGAATAGGGATTGGATTGATCATCCGGGCTCATAACCCTACATAGATGGTGTGAATTATTTCATCAAATTTGCTACTAGACAAGGAATTCGCAATAGAAATATATGTTGCCCATGTAAAAAGTGTCATTTGTGTTTTTACAAATCGATGGATGAGGTCCAAGAGCATATTTTGTATAATGGGTTTTTTAAAGAGTATAAGGTGTGGACTCATCATAGCGAGCCTAAGTTTGCACCAACTACTTCCTTAGACCACTCTAATCAAAGGTCTAGAACTAGGAAGGTTACAGACCATGATGATATTGAGAGGATGGTCCATGATACTTTCGGTCTTAATGTTCCCATTTCTAGTAATGAGCCTCGACTTAGACATAGAGAGGTGTAAGGTAATGGCATTTATGATGATGGCATTCCTAATGTATTTGATTTCTCTAAGGTGTCAAATGAACCTAACTAGTTTTCTGCAAATGGTGAAGAAACTAAGTTCAAAGAATTTATTGAAGATCGTTTTTGAAAAAGAATTATATCCAAGTTGCGTTCGTTTCTTAAGATTGTCTGTCATCTTGCACTTAGTTCACCTAAAATGCATGTATGAATGGTTAGCAACATCATTTTCTATGTTACTTAAACTTATGAATGAAGCATTTTCACAAATGGCTTCATTTCCTTGTACTTGGGGTGAGGCTAAAAAAGTCATCAAACAATTAGGTTTGTGTTATGAAAAAATATATGCTTGTCTAATTGACTATATGCTGTATTGGGCTGACAAATCTAGAATGAAAAAATGCAATATCGGCTAAGCTTCAAGGTGGAAGACCACTGAGATTAAAGAAGGTGACACTATCAATCTTGTTGAGCATGTGTAGGACTTTCTTTAATTTTTTAATGTAACTATAAGACATAGTTTTAAGTTATCCTCTTTACTCTGCAGGAAAAATTTGTGCTTCGTGTCAATGAAGTTATTGATAAAAAGTTACTCCGATATGTTGGTAAAGCATGGAGGAATCATAGATATCAACTCAAAAGAGACCACAAAAAATTAGGGAAAACAAAGCAAGATGTGAAAGATACAAGGCCAGGTAACTTGGCCAGAGACCAGTGGATTAAACTTGTTAATTATTGGTTCTCCAAGAGATGCGAGGTTTTATTCATATCTACCACAATCGTATAATTAATTTTCAGCAATGGTAACCTATAAATGTGTTTGTTTTTAGACAACTACTTATAACATTTTTTTTTTGGCAGAAACTTTCTAATCAAGGGAAGGAAGCACGTGCCAGTCAAGAACACTATCATACTACTGGAAATGAGAGCTTTGTAATGAAAAGAGATGAATTTGTTAGTATTTCTATTTTACATTTATTGCATTCGAAAAATTCATAAGCTTATGAAAATTTGTTACTTTGTCATAACATGAAAAGGAACATGGGAGAAAACCTGGGCCACTAGAATTCTACATTTCTTCAAATAAGAGAAAAGATGGGAGTTAAGGAAAATTCAGCTTCAAAGAATTTTATGGTAAAATTTAATATTCATTGAATATTTCTTTTAATGAAATCTTAGAAACTAATAGTACCACTAACATTTTATTTTAAATTTCAGCAAACTGCAGAAACATTAATTGCTGAGCGTACTACTGATAATTCTTCAGCTAAAGATGTAGAAGATGAGGTCATTAATGAATTTATGTGCGGATCTCACTAATGAAGTTAAGAAACATCAATGAGCTGTTGGATTTGGAATGGGCATGAACTACAATGATACATTTGGGGTCAATAGGGTCATTAAAAAAAGGGTTTTACATCACACAACAATTCTGCTGATGAGGTATTAATGTTAAGGGCAGAAGTCTCAAGTGTAAAATCTCAATTAAATGCACAAACTAAGGAGGTAAAAGAAATGAAAGCAATGAACCAGCAAATGAAAGATGAAAGGAAATATCAATTTACAACTCTAACTTTGTTATTGCTAAGTAAGTTTGTCGGACAATATTCTTCGGACATCCCTACACGTACTGACTCACGAGAAAGGACACATAATAATTTCTAGGTAATGTTTATCTTTTTAGAATTATTTTTTATATAGATTTGATCTGGTAGCTTTATTGGCTGCCTTGGTTTGAGATTTGCTGGCTGTGCCTGGGTGCCTGGTTATATTGTGATAGTATTTGCTGGCTGCTTGGGTGGCTAAATTATGCTGTGCTACCTGCCTGGGTTATGTTGGGATAGTATTTGCTAGCTACTTGGGTGTCTTGCGATAGGTTTGACACATCCTTACACATAGTAACTCATGAGAAATCATTATATTTATGTTGGGATAGTATTTGCTTCATTTGAGCTTTATTGGCTGCCTGGGTTAGCTTGAACTTGTGTTGGGGTTACCTTGCATGGCACTAGACATGGTTGTCAAATCGAGTGGCAAAGAAGAGCTGCTGGTTTTGATTTAAGTCCTCAAAACTAGCCTATCTAATGCCCTTGCAATTGATCTCTTTGAATATGTTAGCTATGACCATCGGTTTGTCTCGCTTAAGGAGACTGAGTTTGGCATGGAGTTTGGGTTGGAGAGGATTTCTAGTTTCAGGCTATTTATAAACAAGTATGGTTGTTAGAAGTCAGAAATTTTTGTGTTGTGTAGATACGTTTTTCCCCTTTTTTCCCTTCCCTGCAAGTTTAGGCTGTTTACTTGTGTCGGCTGCCTTTGTGCCTGGGTTATGTTGGGATAGTATTTGCTGGCTACCAGGGTACCTTGTAATAGGTTTGACACATCCCTACACGTACTAACTCATGAAAAATCATTATATTTATGGTGGGATAGTACTTGCTGCATTTGGGCTCTGCTGGCTACCTGGGTTAGCTTGAACTTGTGTTGGGGTTACCTTGCATGGCACTAGACATTGTTGTCAAATTAAGCAGCAAAGAAGAGCTGCTAGTTTTGGTTTAAGTCCTGAAGACTAGCCCAGCTAACCCCCTTATAATTTATCTCTTTGAATATGATAGCTATGACCATTGGTTCTATTGTCTCGCTTGAGGACACTGAGTTTAGCATGGAGTTGGGGTTGGAGATGATTTCTAGTTTCAGGCTGTTTATAAACAAGTATGGTTGTTGGGAGTCAGAAATTTTTGTGTTGTGTAGATATGTTTTCCCCCTTTTTTCCTTCCCTGTAAGTTTATGTTTGATTTCCTTGAAAATTATGTTGATTATGTTATTCAGAAGTCCATAACTCTCTGTTGTAGAAGGTTACTTGTCAATTTAATGTGTTCTCTATCCTCTTTATCTCTATCTTCCCCTTCTTATTTACCCCTAACTTCCTATAAACATTCATGGACATGCTCAACAATTCAACACTTACACAATTGAGTGAATGATATATATATATCTCGTAGTTAGTAAGTAAAGATATAATTTTTTACATGGCAAGTACTTTTTTCCTAATTAATAGATACATGGGTCCATTTCATTTTACTTTAGTATAATTTTGCAAAGCTTTTGAAAGTTAATCAAGATGCTTCAAGTAGAGATGGAGAGTGCAACTCATGTAATCGCAATGCAGAAAGGCGTAATATTGGATGATTTAAGAGTTCTCGCCCAAGAAGAGTCAAAGAAGAATGAGCAAACTAGATTGAAAGCAATCAAATGAAATTAATTAGTGTCTTTATTGCCATAACATGGAATGTTTATTGTGTTTTATTGTTAAGTTGGAACATTATAATGGACTTTCGCTATTAGTAGTGTTGGAGCACACTTAAGCATATGTAGTAGATTTTACATTTTGTGGATAGAACTTTTCATCACTACTTTGATAAACGGTATGGTTTATGTTTATGAATTATTATATTTTAGTTGGGTGCATTGTCATTGGTGATGGATTTTGGTTATCTATTGCATAATGTATACACAGGGTCAATGTGAGAATGCTTGAAATTGAAAGCCTCCTTGGTATGTCAATATAAACACTTAATAAAGTGGAGGGGACATGACTAAGGCTCTATTGTAGTCGTATTGTACATAAATAGTTCTTGTAAAATGTGAAAATTATTGACACAAAAATGTGTCAACCAATTGGAGCAAAATTAACTTGCAAATAATTTGGCGACAAACTATTGACACAAAAAGGTGTCACATATTTGGAGGGAATTCAACCCGCCCAAAATCCTACAAGTAAATTATTGACTTTAAAAAGTGCCACAATTCTGGAGGAAAATGAGCCCGCAACATTGGCGTTAAAAATGTTTTGACAATAAAAAGCGCCACAAAACTACCAGGAAGTCGTCCAGCGTGGTCATCTATTGGCGACATTAAGCATCATAAATTAGTCTATTTTCGGCGGTAAACAACGCCACAATTTGCCAGCACCTTGGAAAAAGCGCTACATTGGAAGAGCACCATTAAAGAAATTTATGGCACTTTAGAATGCCTCTAATAACAAAAAATAGTGCCATAAATGTCCGTGTTTACTGTAGTGTAATTCCCAAAAATGACTCCCAAGCACGTAAATAATCTATGCAAATATGACATTTATCACTCCTCCCCCTATTCTGAGAGGTACAGAATCCTCAACTGGTGGAGAATCACTCTTACTATCCTGAACAAGTGGACTAACCTTATGTTCATGAATTGGAGAGTGAGAATGAGCCTCATTATCAGGGTGATTCTCTTGGGTAACCAACAACTCATCATCTCTTCCACACAATGAAATAGCACTATCCTCAGTGACACGATGAGTGTTTAAATTCTCCCCCTCACCGAGAGGTAGCGGATCACCTAGTGATAACTCATACAATGCTACGTCCTTTTTTATTTCACCAATGCTTGGGAACTCATCCTCAAGAAACTCAACATTACATGAATCTACTTCTACCTCACCATCAC
Organism: Carnegiea gigantea; assembly: GCA_029747015.1. Classification (NCBI taxonomy): domain Eukaryota; kingdom Viridiplantae; phylum Streptophyta; class Magnoliopsida; order Caryophyllales; family Cactaceae; genus Carnegiea; species Carnegiea gigantea. Next base: position 814,131 of record JAKOGI010000192.1, on the reverse strand, counting down.
ACCACCATTAGGGTGTTCACCATATATGACATATCACTTAGAATGTTTGGGATACCATATAAACACCATTTTGGTGGCCCTTGGACTAAGTTTCCATATTTGTGAGTTGGTTGTGTACATAACCAGCTAAACCCCATGGGCATAAACGTTTCAAAGAGGGCTTTCTGTCATGCCATAACTCATATGGAGTGGTGGATACGCTTTTACTTGGCACATGGTTAAGGATAAAAGTTGTCATTAGCAACGCATTCCCCTAAAAACTAATTGAGAGATTGGTGTGTGCCATTATTGACCTGACCATGCCAAGCAATGTTCGATTCCTATGCTCTGCCACACCATTTTGTTGTGGGGTGTCAGGAATTGCGAGTTGTCTTCACATACCTTTCTCCTCACACAACTCTTTGAACATATGTGAGAGCTATTCACGACCATGATTAGTTCAAAGAGTCTTAACTCTGCATTCTAACTGGGTCTCAACCTTGGCTACAAAGCGTTTGAGCACATCCAGTGCTTCGTAAGATGTGATAATAGGTACATATAGCCATATCTAGAAGGATCATCTATGAAAGTAAGGAAATAGAAAGCCCCATGATGTGCTCTCACATTCATGGATCCACAAATATCAGAGTGAATAAGCTCTAGAGGGCTTGATGCCCTTGAAGCCTTACCAAAAGGCTTCCTGGTCGCCTTGCTAGCTAAACATGACTCACATCTAGGCAACTTTATGTTAGTGAGCCAATCTAGAAAATCTTGTTTAGCTAGCCTACTCATCCTATCTTTGCCAATACGATCAGTCTAGTAGCCACTTAATTAATTCTAAATCGGAATCAAAATGTGAGACAAAGACTAAATAAGAATTTTTATAACAATCATTCAAATCAAGTACAAGATAATTATGGTGTAAAGTGGCATAGCCAAACACATTGCTGCCATACAAAATATCCCAACCATCAGGGCAAGAATAAAAACCAAAACCAACAGACTTTATTAAAGAAACTAAAGACAAAAGGCAAACTCGCACTCCAAGTGCATAGAGAGCATCAAAAAGGAGCAATTTATTCCCTCCTCGCAATGTGAGCTAGTACGTTCCAACACCTAGAATGTCTTTTTCACTGTCGTTTCCCAACACAACAGATTGTGAACCCACTGGGTAGTGGTGAAAGTCCACGAAGCCACCTATATCCCGAACTATGTGCTTGCTTGCTCCCATATCTACAATCCAATTAGGAAGATAATTAGCAACTAATGCACGGGAACATACATATAATTCAGGAGAATAAGTGGAGAAAGGTACCTTGTGAGGCTCAGGACAATCCTAAGCATAATGACCTTTCCTGCCACAATTATAGCACTTCACGTGCACTGTATTGTTCTCTCCAATGCCTTTGATGTTTTGCTTCTTGGCAAACCCAGCCTTCAGCCTACCTCTCTGAGGGGGGCGTGAACCTTTCTTAGCCTACCGACCTCGATTGTTGTTATTGCCTCTGGGCCTATTTCCCTTGGCGAGAAGAGCCAAATTAGGAGTATCAAATATTTTAGGCGCACCTCCCATGGCTTTGGATCTCAGCAAAGGTCTGTAAATGGTCAGAATGAGTCAAGACCATCTTCACATGATTCCAGTGCTCAGGGTCATCGGGGAGAGCCTTAATCACATTCAAGACTTGATCCCCCTTAGAAATTTCTTTACCAGCAACCTTAGGTACGAATTATGCCACTCATGACTCGTAAATGCTCAATCATGGTATGACTGGAATCTATTTTATATTACATCTATTTCAGTTGCAAGGTACGAAGCCGTGTTTCGTATGTTTGTCCAAAACGAATTTTGAGTTGGTCCCACAAGTCCTTAGCCGTGGGATACATCTCAAATTCTCCAATCAAGTCGTCATGCTTGTAGTACAGCATAGTAAAGCATGCTTTTTGATCCTTCTTGGACCAATCTTGTCAGGCCTGTAAGGTTTCTTGATACTGTACAGTAGCAGTATCAATTGGCTTCCCATCTTTGTCCTTATTAGATGGTGAAAACTTGGCTACCATCAAGTGTTCCAATAGGTCTCGTTCATTCAGAAGATACTAAATTTTCTATTCCCATATGTCATAGTCAGACCCATCTAACTTGTGACTAGCAGACAATTCACTGATCATTGCATTGTTAGTTATCGTATCTACAAGTATGAATTAAAATATGGATGTAAGGCATATATTTCTTAAGTAATTAAATTATTAAAAATTTATCAATCACGTCATATGATTGAAAATTTCGCCAGGCACATAATCATCTCATACAATCAAGAACTAGAAATTTAAATAGTGTAATTATTATATTTCCATAAAAATTCATTCATATGGATCTCATTTAAAATGTTAAACAAATTAACATTTATTTAAATATCACATAGACATTTTTTAGTTTAATCCATGTAAAACTAATTTACAATATACTAAAACTTATACGTATATATGAAACTAATTCATATTGCATCAATAATAATTAAACTAACACCATATCATGTCGTTTGAAACATGAAATGAATTTATATGTCAAATGGGCATGTGATAATAGGTATTTTTACATTAAACATATTAATGTTATAATGACAAGTTCATACATTCAAAATCAAAACTTATTTAAAATTATAATTCATATTAAGAATTAACAATATGCCATGATTTATTTGAACATGTATTATCAGAATTAACATGGCACACCACAATTATAAGCTTAATTAAATTCAACCCAAAAAAATATTTGGCCCAAAAGAGTTAGGGGAGTCTTTAAACATAAGGCTTTTATTTAACTCGATATCCCCCCCCTTTGTTTCGGCCTTTGCATTATCTGGAACCTCTTCAACCCTCATTCCTCTCTCTCACTCCACATTCAGAAGCCTTACACTCTCTCTCGCTAAGTCCTTGACGGCTCCCTCTCTCTTAGTCTCAGCGCACAACTGAGACAATGATAGGCCTACAAGTGCACGGTGGCGTTATAGTAAATCAAGGTCGATCCCACAGACACTAGGTTGATCTATTTGGCTACACTATCTCAAGATATGCTAAGCGAATCCAAACTTTAGATTGATAAAAATATGAAGATAAGGAAACAATTATAACTAATTCAAGGGGTTTCAATTTAACAACTTCTAATTCCCTAATTTTAAATCAATTAAGAAGAAAATGCCTAGGAATTCTTATAGTTATGAAAGTTGATTAGATGAAAATAATGAACATGTGCTTTTCTCTAATTGAACAATCTCAAGGAATTCCAATCTATCTAAAAATTTGGCCTATTCTTTCAAAATCGACTAAATTTGCCCAAACTAAGCAAAAATCGTTCTTTTGAACTAATTTATTATAATCCAAGTTAAACATCTTCGATAACTTTCTAGTCCTCCGAATATGCAAATCTCTCTTTCGAGACAACTACACCTTAGGTCTAATCAAGCAGTCTAATAACAAAATCTCACCTTTCAGTTTTTCACCCGATTGTTTCAAGTGTGCAAGCACACTTTAGCCAAAAGTCCACTCAGAACATGAAAATCACTTGATAGAATGAAATCAAACCAATCATGAAAATAAGCACAAGTCTTTAGATTAAAACGTGATCCAACTATACTTTCATAAACTACTAAATCCCTACACAAAAATTAAACCACTCATGCATGATTAAATTAAACATCTACCTACTCCAAAATGATAAATCTAAAGAGAAAAGAGAAGAGAAGAGAGAAGAGTTTACTCAACCTAAATGCGTGCTTGAATCTTTCGATTGTAGAACCCGATCCCACTTCCTCGCAAATCTTCTTCTTCTACTTACTCTCAACTCTCCCTAATTTAAGATGCTAATCTACTTGAAGAGAGGGAAAAGGAATCGAATAGGATGAATGAGTGATTGGTCTTTCTACTGTAAAAATGGCCCTATTTATAGGAAAACTCAATCAACCTCAACCACATGATGAGGGAAAACAAAGAGATTACCCGTTATCCTTCCACCATGGGCAGACCGTGGTCTTGGCTGACTCGTAATTTTTTTATTCTTCCTCTCCTTCCCCGGGCATGGCAACTCATGGGCATCCATGATGAGTCAAAATACATCTAAATAAGGGTCAAATGCTAGGTCAAATGGTTCAAAAGTCTTGCAAAACATATCAAACAATCATACCCAAGCATAAAATGGAAAAAGAGTATAAACTATAACATAAAGCACATAATTTTTTCTAAAAACGAAGCAAAATAGCCCTAAAATGATGTATACATTAAGTACTTATCAAACTCCCACATGCTTAAACTGTTGTTTGTCCACAAGCAAACACTTAAAGGAAAAAAAAAAAAAACTGGCAAAGGGAAATGCATATCGGCCTCAAAACATAACCACCTCCTTAAAATAAGCAAGTCATAGAATATCACAAGTGAGAATAGCAATTAATGACTACCCCAAATAGTGTGTAAAACATTTCAAAATCAGAAGGAGAAGGTTTTCAAAGAAGTATAAGAGCACAAGCTCGATATCAAACTTTATCACCCCCAAAGAACCACAAAGCATATCATGCAAGCACATGAAATTGTAGAGCTAAATGGACCAGTAGAACCTCATCTTTGGGAAATGTGAATCACTCTTACTCATGTGTTTAAAATATAGCATAGGTTCACTCAAGACTCATTCTAAAGATGCAATCTACCATATACTTGACAAGGCTCTCAAATTCTCCACCACTAGGAATGTAATGTGCACAAGACAATCAACAGGACTTTATGCGGGTTGTAATGTGGCATAGAAGGGTTAAGGAAAAGGAGTGGGCAAATGTATTGGAGACAATATGGAGCTAAGTAGCCAAGTGACTAGGGAGCAACCAACAAACCACCAATTAACCAATAAGTTCACCAACACTCCAAATCTCAAAATACAATGAACATATCCCAATAAATTAAGTAGGAAATGAGTTGATAAAGAAAGAATCTCAAGCTATTTACATATCCAATGCCAATCACTGAGTCATTTTTTTCTTTTTCTCCCTCTTTTTTTCTTACTTTTTTTTGGTTTTTGTAACATGATTCTTTTCTTCCTTTTTTTAGTCTTCTACTCGTCTTCCTTTTCTTTGTTTTTTCTTTTTTGGGAAACGAAATGAAAATTGTAATTATTGAAAGGCATACGATCACTAACTATCAATTCACAACCAAATATATATATATATATATATATATATATATATATATATATATATATATATATATATATATATATATATACACAATCCAAACAAGAGGGAACCAAAGCAAATGCACAATATCATCAATCCCTCAATAAACCAACATACCAAAGCTACTTAAACTCAATTATCTCCAAAATCACACACTATATAAATGAAGTGATGCTCCATAGACTTGACTTAAAGGTAAGAGTATGTGTTTGGCCAAGGGATAATGTGAAGGGATCACAACAAAAACGGATATAAGCTCAAAGGGGCTAACAAAGGGGAAAAATATGTAACACAAGGGTAGACTATTTGGCTATGTGGCTAAAATGGTCAACAACAAAGAATGCCTCTATCATATCATTAACTATGCACATGTTAATGTGGTTTTGAACAAGAGTGTAGGCAAGTTTTGGAAATGCAACATGAAAGAGTCACACACATGAAAAAAACATGACACTAAATATAATGATTAGTCCAAATAAGGCTTCAAATCTCACGGGATATCTACCAAAGTCTCATTAAGTTCATAAAATGACTCCATGTGCAAACATTAGTGCTAATAACTCTAAGCGATAACAAACTTCTCAATCAAGACAAGGGTCAAAACAAGAAGTATTCATAAAACCTTCATAAATTTGAACATCAAAATGGATTATACATCAAAAGCTACTCAAACTCATGAAAGCTATCATGCCTAAACACAAGCATCATTTGAGGTTAAATCAAACCAATCCACACCATCCCTATATGCAATCAATCCTATATGCAACTAAATGTAACACACTAATGCAAACAAAAAGAAACCTAAAACTATATGCACTAACAAGAATGCAAACTAATAATTGAAATAGAAAACACAGAAACTACCCTTCTCCCATGATTAGGTAATGCATTATTATTTAAAGGAAAAAGAGGAAGAGAAGGAGGAACAAAAGAAAATAATCTCATTAGTTTAGGTACGTAGTGCACCTAAGCTATGCGGCCTCGTAATAAACGAGGTACATAGAGCATCAATCACTCCATCACAATGTCAAGGCTCGGCCCTTTAAATCAAACATCATCAAGGCACGCAGAAGCTTGTCAAACTCCTCAGCACAGAGTTTCCAATCATGGCAATAAGAGAGCATGAAAATAATTATAGCAAAGAAAGTTTGTGCTCTCTTCAACAAAGCAGAACCAATAGAAAAAACAAAAGAGAAAGTAAAGAAAGTGTTCCACATGACTTTTCCAGGCTTATCCACTAGGAATATGCAATACGGGTCAAGGGAGGCATCACATCCATAAAAGTATCCTAGGGAAAGAAAATTATCAACATTTCCACCAAGCATATTAAACATTTTGCCCACATGTCCCAAATCAACTTTAGAATCACAAATCTTAGGATTATCAATAGACGCATCTAAAGAATACTCGAGAGAAATAGAGGGTTGTGAACACTTAGGGGAAACATGGGAATGATCAACGGGACTACGGAAAGCATAATTAAAACCAAGGCTAGAAGACTCCTCATGCACACACTCATAACGACATCCTTCTATAGGATTGTTAACTAGATTATGCGCTGCATCAAGAGTATCTTCCACCGCACAATATGAATCACCCACATCAAACTGAGCAATACCCAAAAGCCTCACCCACCTCGAGCCCCGTGCACTGAGCTAAAGGAAAGGATGAATTAGGTTGAGCATAGCATGCACAGAAAGGACATAAAACAGTATTATGGTCAGAAGAACCACATAAGTTATACTAAAAAGGAGCATAATACGATCTAGCATAAAATGTACAAGGATTAGAAAATGACTATTTAGAAATGCGACTAGCCTTTTCAAACTCAAATTAATCCCGAGCAATTCATTTAAGCAAATATCATGCATCATCAACATTTTTACCATGAAAATCCCAATATCCTAAAAGAGTTCGGGTTTCACGATTCACACCCTCACCAAGAATGTCTAAAATTTCCCATATACCAATACCATAACCACTTTGAGCAAGAAAAACATTCAAACACTTAGATTACCTCCAAAATAATTCATGCTCGTATTGGGAGAAATGAAAAATTGCCATTGTTATTTCTCAAATATTACTTCATTTTTTAAAATTTAAATTTTTTTTAGTCTTTTTCAAAGAAAAACAAAATGCTTAGTCAAACCTATTGAGAAAAACTCAATATTCGATGCTAATCCCCTGCAATGGAGCCAAAAAATGTGGTATGCCCACAAGCACATGGTGGCATTGCAGTAAATCAAGGCCGATCCCATAGAGATTAGGTCGATCTATTTGGCTGTATTCCCTCAAAATATACCAAGCAAATTCAAACTTTTGATTGATAAAAATACGAAGATAAGGAAACAATTATAAGTAATTCAGGGCTTTTCAATTTAACAATTTCTAATTCTCTAATTTTAAATCAATTAAGGAGAAAAGGCCTAGGAATTGTTGTAGTTATGAAAGTTAATTGCATCAAAATGATGAACATGTACTTTTTTCTAATCGGTCAATCTCGAGGAATTGCAATCTATTCAAAAATTTGGCATATTCTTTCGAAATCAACCAAATTTACCTAAACTAAGCAAAAGTCATTTTTTCGAGCTAATTTGTCTTAATCCAAGTTCAACATCTTCAATTACTTTCTAGTCCTCCTAACATGCAAATCTCTCTTTCGAAACGACTCCAAGTTAGGTCTAATCAATTAGTCCAATAACCAAATGCCACCTTTTAGTTTTTCAACCGATTGTCTCAAGTGTGCAAGCAGACTTTGGCTAAAAATTCACTCACAACATCAAAATCACTTGATAGAATGAAATCAAACCAATCATGAAAATAAGCACAATTCTTTAGATTAAAACATGATCCAACTATACTTTTATGAACTACTAAATCCCTAGACAAAAATTAAACTACTTACGCATGATTAAATTAAACATCTAACTACTCTAAAATGATAAATCTAAACAGAAAAGAGAAGAGAAGAGAGAAGAGCTTGCTCAGCCAAAACGCGTCTTGAATCTTTCGATTGCAGAACCCAATTCCGCTTCCTCGCAAATCTTCTTCTTCTACTTGCTCGCAACTCTCTTTACTCTAAATTCCTAATCTACTTGAAGAGAGAAAAAATGAATGGAATGGGATGAATGGGTGATTGGACTTTCTGCTGTGAAAATGGCCCTATTTATAGAAAAACCCAATCAACCTTAGCCACATGATATGGGAAAACAAAGAGATTAGCGGTTATGCTTTCATCACGGACTGTGGCATCCACCACAAGCAGACCGTGATCTTGCTGGCTCATCATTCTTTTGTTTTTCCTCTCTTTCCACGGGGATGGCAACTTAGGGGCAGCCGTGGTGAGTCAAGATACATCTAAATAAGGGTTAAATGCTGGGTTAAATGGTTCAAAAATCCTGCAAAATACATCAAACAATGATACCAAGCATAAAATAAAAAAAAGAGTATAAACTATAACATGAAGCATATAATTTTCCCTAAAAATGAAGCAAAATAGCCCTAAAATGATGTATACATGAAGCATTTTCAAACGCCACCATGCTTAAACTGTTTCCTGTCCTCAAGCAAACACTAAAAAAAACCAGCAAAGAGAAATGCATATAGGCCTCAAACATAACAACCCCTTAAAATAGGCAAGTCATAGCATATCACAAGTAAGAATAGCAATCAACGGCTACCCCAAATAGTGCGTAAAATATTTCAAAATCAGAAGGAGAAGGTTTTCGAAGAAGTATAAGACCACAAACTCGATATCAAATGTTATCACCACCAAAGAACCATAAAGCATATCATGCAAGCACATAGAATTGTAGAGCTAAATGGATCGGTGGAGCCTCACCTTTCAAAAATGTGAATCACTCCTGCTCATGTGTTTAAAATATAGTATAGGTTCACTCAAGACTTATTCCAAAGATGCAATCTACAATATGCTTGATAAGGCTCTCCAATTCTCCATCACTAGCAAAATAGCTCTAAAATGATGTATACATTAAGCACTTCTTAGATAACCATCCCAATTTGGCCTCGAATCAATGTCTCCTCTGACACCGGTCAGCTTGGGTGGCTGGAAAAGCTGCCCGAAACCACCACCTAACCCATGTGATGAAATTGCCCCCTTACCGCCGCCTAAATTGAGCCCACAGCATCACAAACCAACCAAAATGACCATAAATTTAGGCCGGCAAGAAGATCAGTCGCCGAGAACTTCACTAGCGACACCCACCAGCAGGAGATGTACATAGATGGCCTCGATGGCATTTTAGCGTGGTTTTGAGCTGGGTTGAGTAGATCGGCAAAGGTTAGGGGTGTTGGGAGGAAGAAAACGACCAAAAAACATTTTCCTCAGCAGCACATGACTCACAGGCACCACTCCTCCCGGCGGTGCTAATGGCTTTCAGGTATGTTTCATTCTCCTTTATCCCTTTTTTTTATTTAGGTCCATAGAGGGTCATGTCAAGGCATTAATGGGTCGAGGTTTGAATACATGTTCAGATCTGTGATTTATTAGGGTTGGGGGGCATCGGTATTCTTTTCAAATTGTGCATATGAAAACCATTTCAGTTTTAAAACATGAATTTCGGGGGCATGTTTATTTCAACATAATATCAGACTTGCATAATCTCTTGATTGATTCAATTCACAGAGAAAGTGATTAGAATTTTCTAGCATAGTCATTTGAGGCATTTTAATTCTAGTAGATTCACATAGAACAGCATTATTGAAATTTAGCATACTAGCATATACAAATTTGAACTCGATTTATTCATAACATTATTTCCAATAATCACACAGACTATCAATTCATTTAGGAGATTAGCTTAAGTGCATATAAACCGAGATTCATGTCATTTTATCATACAAATCAGGGCTAGCATCAAATAGGCTTAGCTCTGATGCCACTGTAGGTAATTAGAGGTTAACCTTGATTGTGGAAATTGGACGTGGATCTTTATGCCTTCTGATTGCTACCCATGATTATGGTGGCTACTAGAGTCACTAGCGATTCATGCTCCAAAATCTGAACCTTCAAAGATGGTTAGGTTGTGTGAGGAAGAGGGCAGAGATTGGATTAGGTCGGGGGGAATGGTTCTTGCTTGCTGCTGTGTGTCATTCCTTGATCCACAACCCTTTTATGGTGGCATATAGCCTCAAATAGAATCAAGGAATTTAGTGGTTGATTATTACTGATTAATACAAAATTAATCTCTTTTGAAACAACTGAATCAATTCTGAGATTTATGGGCCATTATTGTGACCATTACTGATCAACAGTTGGCTTTATCTCTCTCAAACTTTGATTTAATTCCCTTTATCAATGGATTCACCTCTCATAAAGAAGCCTTCACCTTTTTTAGAATGCACTTGATGGTCAAACTTTTATTTGGACAACAAATTAGCCTTAACAAAATTTCTTTAGAATATATGCTTATAAAGGGCAGAGAATTAGAAAATCAACAATATAGCTTTCTCGTTATCCTCAAGTTTCACATCTAAGCTCTTCAAATCAATAATAACAGAGTTAGAGTTATCAAGATGATTTTGGATGGGAGCATCTTTGGACACGAACAATGTATAAAAATGTTATTTGAGAAGGATGTTGTTTGCAAGACTCTTGGTCATATATAATGTCCCCAAATCAAGCCAAAGATTAGCCGCAGTGGTCTTGTCAAGCACTTCATGGAGGAGATGAGGAGCTAAGCATATTTGAACAGCCAAAAGAGCCTTCTCATCCAACTCTTCCCATTGCTCATTGGTCATTGAAGCAAGCTTCTTGATTTTGCCACCAAGATCTCTTTGCAAACCATACTAAGTAAAAATGACCAAGAGTTTTTGCAAACCATATAAGTGAGATAGTTGGCGAATTCTGCACTAACCAACATAGCAATTTCGTTTAAAAATTCATAGTTCATGAAATGCATCTCTAAAATTCACTAAAATTTTTTGAATATTTTAAAGAATAGTAGTGAACCTAAATAAATGTTTCAGAATTTTTTTCTACTCCAATAATTCACTGAAATATGAAAAGTGGCAAGTTTTATGTAAAATCAGAAAATTCAATCTCTTTTTCTACCATCGTGTTCTTCCAGCACAAGTAATCAATCTAAAAATCTATATGAGTTTAGCTTAAGGAAAGTTAATTATAATCTATATGATTTTTTTTCTAATTATTTGGATATATTATAGGAATAATATTTTTTGAGATTCACATTAAAACAGGGAGATTTCCATCAAAAATACATAATCATAAGATACACATCAAATATTCATGCACATTTACAAAAAAATCTAAATTATCACAGATATATATTAAAATTTTCATAATTTTTTACCAAGTAAATAATACCTAGAATAGACAAAATCATGCACTAAAATAGGGCAATTCCAATCAAAAGTTAATAACTCACAAACCAAACATCCAAAATATGTAAGACTTTACAAGAAATTTTCCAAGTGACATATAGATTTTTTAGTAAAAGTTGCATAATTTTTCGCCAACCCAATAACTCACAGTAATTGAAACAATTGGCGAATTCTGCACTAGTGAGTAGGGTAGTTTTGTTTAAAAATTCATAACTCATAAAATACACTTCTCAAATTCACTAAAAATTTCAAAAAAGTTTAAAACAAAGTAGTGAACGTAAGGTAAAATTTGTGGAATTTTTTTGCCACTCCAATAATTCACAAAAATTCAAACAATGGTAAGCTATCTGTAAATCTGAAAATTTAACATCTTTTTTTGCCATCTTTTTCTTCCAATACAAGTAATCAATCCAAAAATCTATATGAGTTTAGCTTAATGAAAGCTAATTATAATCTATATGAGTTTTTTTCCCAATTATTTGGATATATTATAGGAATAATATTTTTTGAGATTTACCTTAAATAGGGAGACTTCAATCAAAAATACATAAATCATAAGATACACATGAACAATTCATGAAAATTTACAACAAATAGGCACGTATAATAGAGAATATACAATAAAATTTTTATAATTTTTCACCAAGCAAATAGCTCCTAGAAATTGAAACAATAGATGAAATCATGCACTAAAACAAGGCAATTCCAATCAAAAGTTCAGAACTCACAAACTAAACATGCAAAATACATAAAAATTTATAGAAAATTTCCAAATAATATGTAGATTCTATAGTGAAAGTTTCATAAGTTTTCTCTAACCCACTAACTCACAGTTATTGACACAGCTAGCGAATGCTACACTAACCAACTGGGCAGTTTCATTCAAAAATTTATAAATCATAAAATACAACTATAAAATTCACTACAATCTTTAGAAAATTGTAAAGCATAGTGGTGAACCTACAATAAAATGTTCAAAATTTTTTGTCACTCCAATAATTCACAAGAATTTGAGCAGTGACATGCTACCTGTAAATTCTAAAAATTCAACCTCTTTTTCTAACATCTTATTCTTCCAACACAAGTAATCATATACACATACACATACGCAAGTAGATAAAATTAAAATTTTAAAAGTTGGTTTAAAAAAACCTTAATTTTTTAGAAAAGAATTAACAATATGAGAGTGTACGTATGAGATCGATGAAGACATCTTCCTTATTGTATTTTGATTTCTACAAATTATAAAAATACAAAAAGAAAAATGAGTGTAAGAAAATATAAACATCCAAGTAAGAATATAACAAAAAAATAAGTGCAAGAAAAATATACATCTTTCTTTTAATGATTTTCATTTTCAAATTAAAGTAATATACATCCTTTTTTCGGCATTAGCATTTGCATAATTGGTCTCCATCTATACTACAGTTTATCAATTTATTTGTGTGCACTAATGATGATTAATATATCCATAACAACTGCTAAGACAAAGCTAATATTCAAACATGTATGCTAAATTGCTAATGCGCCACCTTTACACAATATATCCAATCAACCATTTTAAAAACTTTAATATAAAGGAAAAAGAAAAATAGGAAGAAAAGAAAGGAGAAGTGACCAGAAGCAACTATGACAGAATATGTAGAATTAGTATATTTGCAACTTTTACAGCCCTTATTATATACAACACAATGAGTGAATCAATTTAAGAATGAATTGGAAATATATAATTGTTAAGATTTTAAGATCTAATTAAGTATATAAGATTTCCATACTAAATCAAAATTTTTTTATGAAAATAACAATTTTATTTTATGAAGATTTAGTTTAGCATTTAGAAATAATATTGTGTTAGTAATTTAGGAATTTTTGGAATTTATTTTAATATAGTCAAAGTTTAATCAATTGTAATTTGGAAAATTTTAAAATTTATTTAAATATAATCAAAATTGAAGCAACGGTTGAGATCAACAGAAATACTGTATCCAATAGTTTAAAAATTTTAATTTATGAGAATTTAGGAAAAATCAACATTATCACTACATTACTATTATATAATAATATGGATTATCTTAATTTTTGAAATCTCTTTAATTTACCAACAATTGGTGAGTGTCAAGAGGGATATTGCTCACATTTACTAAGTGTGAAATTGGGAATAACTCTACTTTTTCCTCCCCATACTTCCTTAAATGTTGTCGTGCACGTGTAGATAGATGCATTACTTTTTGTAATGAGGCTAGTCTTAAAAGTACACAAATCCTTATTAGTTTTGTGAAACTATATTTTCATAGACAAAAATTAGAGTGAAAGTATGTTCATCGACTATTTTGATAGGTTATTAATTTCTAGTCTTAGAACACCTATTTTCATGGTAAATTTTTACTTAGGCAGTGTTTGATTGGAAGGAAAATAGTTTTTCAAGAAAATACTTTTCCGTGAAAAATATTTTTCCAATAAAAATTGATGTTTATGTCACATTTTCCATCGTTTCATACCAGATAAATTATTTTTCATAAAAAAAAAGAAAATGTCGGCTGAATTATTTAAGGGGCAAAAAATATCAATTGAATTGTCGTTACGGACAAAATGCTGATCAAATGAAGGATGTCATGCTTACAATCTAGATTTGAGCCTATTTGAATTTTTCCGATCTGATGAATAAGTTTCAATCCAAACTATTGAAATTATTTTAGTAGTAAAAGTATTGACTGAATTGTTTAAAGGCGTGTTTAGTAACAGCATTTTGAATAGCATTTAGCATTTTGACTAAATCACTATACTCATCAAGTAATTTTTAGTATTCGGTAACATAATATTTTGGCTAGCATTTTAAGTAACATTTAGCATTTTAAACAACGTTTTTGAAAAGCCAATAGTATTAACATTTGGCATTCAAAAGTAGCGTTTCATATTTTTTGGCTAAAAAATATCCTTGGAAAATTTTATCTTCGAAAATTATCTATATCCTTTAATATTAATTTACATTAATCAGTTAATCTAATAGCTAAATTTACCGAACGCAATTATTTCAATTGTTCAGCTAAACAACTATCTGCTAACAGCTAAATTAGAAACGCTATCCGCTGTCTAAACAGCTATCCGTTACCTGAACTGCTATCCATTACATAAATCACTATTTTTGCCGAACAGGGCCTAAGTGATAAAAAAATCGATTGACTTGTCTGGTGAAGAAAAATTTGGCCAAATGAATGTCAAGCTCAAAACTTGGATTTGAACCTATTTTAATATTTCCTATTTTACGATCAAGTTTCAAACCAAACTGTTAAAATTATTTTAGTGGTGAAAAATATTGATTGAATTATTTAAGCGACGAAAAATATCGATTGAATTGTTGTGATGAAAACATGTTGACCAAATGAAGAAGAGTCAAGCTCAAAATCTAAATTTGAGCCTATTTTATTCTTTTCTAGATCAAGTTTCAATTCGAATCGTTGAAATTATTTTAGTAGCCAGTCAACTGAATTATTTAAGTTACAATAAATCTCGATTAAATTATTGTGACAGAGATAAATGTTGATCAAATAAAAAAAATTTAAGCTCAAATTTTAAATTTGAGTTTATTTTAATGTTTTCTATTGTATAATCAAGTTTTGATCCAAACTGATGAAGTCAAATTTTGCACATAAATTCCGGTTGACCATATCGTCAAAGTATTGAAAGAAGGAAATCAACTTCTTATCTTCACAAAAATGGAATCATTTTCATATTATTTGAAAAATAGTTTCTATCCTTTATTATACCAAATAACAGAAAATTGAAAAATTATTTTTGAGAAAATCGTCCCCCCCGCACCAAACAGTATTTTAATTTAGCCATCATCGTGTCAGTGTGAATTGGGTGTACTTTTCGTTAGTGGATTTAAAAGTTTCGCTTAAGCTTCCAAGTGTATTCAATAGAGTGGGAAGCTACAAAGCAATGGAATATCAATGCTAGAAAATTTTGCATGTGATATGTATTTCAAGAAAAATAGTTTTCCTTATGTTAAAAAACAATGAATCTTTGCAATTTGATCAATTTTAGTTTACGGACACTCTCAAACCAACCGAGTTCTCCATCTAAGGGCCCACTAAATACAGGGATTATGAGTTACAAGGTACAAATCCCGTCCATTCATCACATTTTTCGTCGAGCAAGTTACCATCAAACTTTCGCATGCACCAACCAACATCATAATGGAATGCTTAATCTCAAAGGGAGGTTTGTGAGGTCAAATTGCATTCTTCTTGGTGGTTGGTTTTATCAAAATTTTAAATCATACACCTAAAAAATATCTACTCTTCTATATAAATTGTTCAAGCACGACAATAAATGATGAACAATTTTATTGTCGTGTCTGCACAGTTTTGTTAACATGCATGAACAACTCCAAGAGAGAGTAAATGCTCCAATGACTGAATGAGTGTGATATACTATTTTTCATTGTATAGGCTGAGGGTGATAAGCACCAATTAAATACAATCAAGAGGAGCTAATGCCAGAACGTAATGAATTTGGTGCAGAGTCTAACTCTACCACCTGTTGTGACATTTCTTGATCTGTAACGCTCCACACCTTGACAGACTTATCTAAGCTGCCACTGTAAACAATGTACCGCTGACCTTTGGCCTCCTTGTCATCCTCCACGGCTAGGCATTTAACCGGCCCCGTGTGCCCTGATAAGACTGACACACAAGTGTGCACCGTCCCCTGTCTTCTCCACATGCAAATTGTCTTGTCAGCAGACCCACTGAAGACCACTTTAGTGCGAGCCACCAGGCAAAGTATGGCGAGTTTGTGGCCTTTTAGCACTCCACCGTGGGCTAAGTTGTTTTCTCTTTCCCAAAAATTGACCATACCATCGCTAGAGCCACAATACACAAGTGTACTATCAGGGTTTACAGCAAGGGCAGTCACCGCGCACTCTTGTTTGAGGAGTGTTTGCACAAAGAAGTGCTTGACCCCCTTGCCTTGCATCTCCCTTCGCCATACTTTGATGGTGCCGTCCGCGGAGCCTGTGAAAACTAGCCCCTCCACGCCAGCCACCACGGAGTTCACTGCGTCCTCGTGTGCTGACACTGACTCAAGGCACTTGGAGTTGGATATGCGCCACACCTTGAAGGTCTTGTCCCATGATGCAGAGTACAATAAATTTTGATCGTCGCTCAAGCTAAGGCACGATATAGCATCCGAGTGTTTTAACCATAAAGCACTACGATGCCTTTTCACCTCTACGTAACTGCTAGGTCTTATAGACGCCTTAAGCACGTCCTTCAAGGTTGGTAAGGATCCAAAGCGTTTGTGCACGTTAGGTTTCTTAGGAGAGACCTTCCAAACACGGATCTTCCCGTCCTGGTGACCCGTGAATATCTTGTCGCCCATTATCACAATAGCCTTGACCAATCCAGAAGCAGACTTGAACCCAGAAAACTCCTTCAAGTTCTTCCATACTCGAATGTTTTTACTATCAGACCCAGTGTACAACAAGTCTCCTCTTGTGGCAAGCGAGTAGATGTGGCCTTCTTCTCGAATAAGGGACCCAATAAGGGCATTAGGTTGGGTTGGCTCATCTAGTGATGAACCTCGAGGGTCAACATTGGACCATGTCGACTTGGTGAAGGGTGAGACTTGGTTCCAAGGAGACATCATCATAGGAGACATCTCTGCGCTCAATCTTCCCTGGTCCTCAATGAAAGAGTTTCCGTAGGCCGAAAAGCTGCTTTCACGGGTTGTGAAGTCAGCCTCATCAGAAATCGTCGGAAGGGCGGGATCTGAATGTGCATGTTTTCCCCTTTGTGCCTCATTTACATCCACCATTTTGTTTTTGTTTTGGTGTCTGTATTTGTGTGTGCTTCCCTTTTTTTGCCTATGCACCCCTATTCTTCCAAAATTACTCTCTCACAGAATTGTCCAAAATAGAATTGCTATTTTTTAACGAAAAAACAGATAAGAGGAGAGCATGATTGGAGGAGGGACCGGGGGGGAGGGAGAGAGAAGGGGGGGGGGGGGAGGGAGGGAAGGCTATTAAGAGGGTACGACAACGGGTGGAGGTGTCCAAAATGAGCAAGGAAAAATTTAGGTCTACAGCAACAAAATGGAAGGCTGACAAGAATACAATCATTGACATGACGACACGTACAAGACGATTAACTGTAAAATAATTTCTTCCACGAACATGAGGGAATCCCGGAGACGTAGGTCCTGTTTGGTAATCAGTTGGTAGTTGTTAGCTGTTAACTGATTGCATTAACTGTTGGCTGTTAGTTGATTATATTAGCTGTTTGACTTAGCTGATTGCAGTAGCTGTCTGTGAAAAAAGTGTTTGGTAAAGTTAGCTGTTTCTAACAAAGCTATTTAATAAAATTTCACTTATGCCCATGACTCAATTTCATTATTTTTCTAACAAAACAAATTTTCATTGAATAATTTTTTTTTTTGATATGAATTATGAATTAAGACTTATGTGACATATAACATTACATTTATACTTTTTCCTAATTGTAGTACTTATTATCAAAATATAGTTTTTAATGTTAAAATTTTTTTTTAATAGCAATGGAAATTATGTGATATAAAAAATATTTATTTATATGTAAGATTAACTCACATAAATTATTTGTTAAATTAAGAAAGCATTAAAATTAAAAGCATTATCTTCAACATCATGACCATCCGCAACTCTTGTCCCAAAAAAAAAAAAAATTGAAAAATTTAAAGCATAAGCATCCAACATTCGAAAATATCATTTGTGAATGACATGTAATGTAAATTTGTTCAAATTATAAGGTTAGTATGGTTATTATAATAATAAATATTAAAAAGTTCTTTGAAAAAGTTATCCCAAAGAGCTTTTGTAAAAGAGCTTTTTGGGTATACAAAGCTGATCTAAAAGGCTAATCAACCAAACACCCCAAAAAGCTTTTTGACCAGAGTCAAACAGCTAATATCCCCAAAAAACTCTTTTTGTATCCAAAAAGCTCTTGACCAAACATGACCCTAGAATCATGAATGGATGCATTTGCCTTTGCTTTTTTCTTTTTTTTCCCTCTGTTTCACAATTACTTATACATATACACACCTTTTTCTTTATCTTTTGAAAGGGTATAAACTTTTTATCAATATAATTTTACATATTTTTCCTGATGAAAGCAGCTAGGTTATCATATAAATTTCCCAGAGAAGATGAACGGACAAAAAAATTGAAATAATACTTCTTTTTAAAATAAAAAGTTGTGAAGATCTCATCGTAAATTAAAAAATCATAATTATGTCAAACATGCTTCTATTTATAATTGGATAATGACAGGGTTTTTGACTTGATTTTATTTAACTTTATGTATCAAATGATCTAAATTCTAAAATCACTTTATTATTAGTCATCACAGGCAATTATAAATTGCTGGGGGGAAAATTTGTAAACTAAGCCAATAAATGAAGACCAACCTAATGGATCAACTAAATGAATAGAAGAAGAATTATGCGTGGGGTCTTAAAACCATCAAGCACACTATACTCTAAAACATCGAACAATTTTTGGTCATTAGATATATAAAATTTCAATTTTGAGCTGAATCAAAATTTTGTATTAAAAAAATTATCTTCACCAAGACCCCTATCATTTTCATCAAGATGATAATTAGAGTATCAATGGTTGTCTTTACCACCTATTCATTTCGTATTAGGAGTACTAGCATGCCACTTATCGTTCCTTGTCATTCCTTCTTCACACCATGTGTCGGTAATTACCGCTTATTGACAAGTTCTTATAGCTCTGAGTAATTTAATTAATAAGTGTGTGAACTATTTAGAGTTTATAATTTTAGTCAGTAATCTTTTTCAATAAGAGGTTTTAGTGGGTTAACCTAACACCATTAAAATTATTACCGAATATTTTTGAGTTATGCTCTAATATCTTTCCATAAATTTTGTAAAGCATAATAATCAATTTAATAATGCCGATTTTTAAAATATTAATGCTACATCACATTTTACTTCGCCTGCAATTGCAACTTAGACGCCAGAATGACAGCACGCCCGTTCTCCATCCTTGTCTACTCTGTGAAAAGGAAACCATCAAGAACCCAATACGCAACAAGTTCAGCCTCTTTTTCTAAACGTAGTGGTAAGAAATTTCTAATAATGCTAGCTGAGAACATAGTTTGCAACCAAATTCTAAAATAGAGTCAAAAACAAAATCTTAATTAAGTATCTCTTCTACAAAGTTCCCCACTCCATCTATCTAGATGAGAATAATTATTCTTCATAGTGACTTGACAGAGGCTACATGGGAGGCAGCTTGAAACGAGTTTAAATGGAAGAAAGGGCTTGAGGGTAGATCTTAACCAAAAGAAGATATAAAATAATGGAGCCTCGGAAAAAAGGATATATTGGCAATTAGCTAAAAGCATAAGATGCATTAATTAATCAGTTCTTTCCTCTTTGCACTGTTCTCTTCATTCTTGTCTCTGCTCTTGAGGAGAGAGAAAATTGTATATCTTTCACGGTGGTCTTCAGAATATGAGAGATTGACATTCGAAATGGCTCATGGTTGTCTCTTCTTCTTTCCTAAAAGAAATTACTTTCCATGTTAAAACACTAAGATAAGGAGAGAGAAGAGGCATCTCTTCCAACGATTTCACATTTGTTTAACAGTACTTACCAAAAAAATGTGACCTACAAATTTTCATAACCAGAAGGTAAAAGCCTAGATACTTTGAGGGAAATTTACAGCTAGCACATACTTCAATTGGGCTTCAACCAACCCGTTTCATTTGCAACAAAGGAGTGTTACTTTTGGAGGGAAAACCTTGTGGATGAAAATGTGAAAGAAAGTTGAATGACCAAAATGCCCTTAATGAATTGGAGGACCCTCTCTCTCAACCTGAAATTCCTCAATTTCTCTCTCCATGAAAACCTGGAAGGCAAAACAGAGGTCATGAGGTCCATGGCCAAAATCAAGGATTTGAGCAAAGTACATTGGGCCTCTCTCTCTTTCTCTCTTTCGATCTCTCTCCATAGTTGAATATACTTCTGAAAATGCGTGGCAGTGAGCAGTTATGCTTCAAAATTGAGGGAAATCTTACCCCAATTTATTGAAGGAAGCATGGTTGTGGGAGAAGAAGTAGGTGAGGTAAAGTGCGTAACTGTAGGTCAGAGAAAAGTGCAGAGAGATGCTGGACTTGAGGTTGGAGTGTTTGGTGATGGTGGAAACCTGACAATGGAGGTCAGCCGTGAACTGCGAGGGGGAAGGGGTGGAATGCCTGACCATGGTAGACGACAATAAGTAGAGTGGTAAACAACAGGTATGTGCAAATTCATCGAATTCGTCGTAACTTAAATAAGTTTGGTATGTGGAATGATATTATGGTGATTGTTTTTGGTTTTATGAACGGTAAATGGTTGGGGTTAAATGTATGTCATGTTATGTGTCACCGTTCAATGGGTTTTTGTGAGACCCGCATTTTTAACGTACTTGCTTAACAAATATTATGCCTGTTGGGTTGGAAGCTTTTATTTTCATATCTGCCAACCTACAATTGCCATATCGCCCAAGTTATTGATCTATTCAACTTTAGATCCCAAAAATAAATTTCCTAAAGTTGTGTGGCAAGGCAATCCTTCGATTCCTTGAAACTTCAACAAAAGCAATTCCCAAATATATTCAGATTATTGAACCTTGGTAATAGTTCTGTAATGCACTAAATCGATCCTTAGTATAATCAAAGGGCCGGTAAGTTAACCAACGATTATATTTAGGAACTCGGTTTAAGATTAGAGGCCCGGGTATTTGATTATTAATACAATAGGTTGAAGTTTTGTGGTAGAATTGAATCAAAAAAAAAAAGAAGGGGATTAAAATTAATCCACACGCGTGAACCCCCGTGCCTGCTTCTTCTTCCTCCTTCACGCATGACCCGACACCCCCTTCTCTCTACCCGTTCTTCTGCTTCCTCCACCATTCGCGGACTTTAAACTCCACGCCTGCCTTTTCTTCTTTGTTCCTCGCTGCCACGCCGCGTCTCAGGCCTGACCGGAGCTCAGGCGACGCCCACCAGGCGCCGGCGTCTCCCCCCTCGCGTGGCCGAGCCCATTTCAGTGCAGAACCGACCGAACACCGGAGGATTTCGCGCATGTAGGTGAGAATTCGAGCAACCTTAGCTCTATAAATTGAATCCTTGGTTTAATTTCCTTCAATTCATGCTAATTGTGCTTGAGTTCTTCAAAAATCACAAGTTAGGGTTTTGGGTTTGGTGGTGTTCGAACCTCACGCGAAGGCAGCCGATTTTCTGGGTGTGTAGAGTCCGATTTTTGACTTCAATCCAGCCAATTCTCATGCATATAGCTTGGATTCGAGGTGGATGAACCTTTAATCCTTCCTATTTTAAAGATTTTGAATGATAGTTATATGAATCAATTTACTGAATTGGTAGATTAGATTGTTATTATACTAATTCGATGATATGTGTGGACATGCAAATGAATTAAACATTGCTATGCTAGGGCAGAACCAATATATTCTTGAAAGGTTGCTAGATGCTTTAAAATGGAGTTTTCGATGAATCTAGCTTACATTTATTGCTAATCATAGCATTTAAGTTAGAAACGAAGTTGTTTTTATGATTTAGCAACCCTATTACGTTTATACGAAGCTTTCAAGTTAGAATCAACGTCGTTTTATGATTAGGCAACCTTGTTATATTTATAAAGAGCCTTTTAGTTAAAGACGAAGTCGCTTTACGATTTAGTAAACTTATTGTGTTTTTGCCAAGCATTTAAGTTAGAAAATAAGTCGTTTTACGATTTAGTAAACGTGTAACGTTTATAAGAAACTTTTAAGTTTAAAGTGAAGTCGTTTTACAAGTTAATAAACGTATTACGTTTCTACGAAGCTTTTAAGTCAATAATGGAGTCGTTTTTACAAACTAGCAAATGTTTTACGTCTATAGGAAGTTCTTAAGTTAAAAACGAGGTCATTTTGTAAGTTAGTAGCCGTAATACGTTTATATGAAGCTTTCAAGTTAGGAACGAAATCGTTTTATGACTTAACAAGCTTATTACGTTTTTAAGAAGCTTTGAAGTTGCAAAGGAAGTCGATTTCTGTGTTAATAGACTTATAACGTTTATGAGAAGCCTTAACCTTTGAACTTAGTTTGAATTAAGCATTAACTAAACATGTTATGTTTCAAACGAGTTGCGATTTACGACTTAGCATACATATTACATTTAAAGGAAGCTTTTAGCTAAAAAGCAAAGTCGTTTTATGAGTTAGCAATCGTTTTATGTTATTAAGAAGTTTTTGAGTTGAAAACGAAATCGTTTTACGATTTGGTAAACGTGTTACCTTTATAAGAAACCTTTAAGTTTAAAGCAAAGTCGTTTTAAGTATTAACCAACTTATTGCCCTTATAAGAAGCTTTTAAGTCTAAAAGGAGATCGTTTTACGAGGTAATTAATGTATTACGTTTATACGAAACTTCTAAATTAGAAACGAAGTCGTTTTACGAATTCGTAAACGTATTTTACAAAGTTAGTTTACACGTTAGCAAATTTAATTCGATTATGAAAAAACTTTTAAACCATTCACGAAATCGATTTATGAGATTAGTATACTTGGCTTGTATCATGTTCATCGCTTATGTTTGAAAGATTGTAATGAGCATAGAAGGGCAACTGAAGGTGATTATTTAAGAATCTTAACTTTCAAGAGCACGCCAGTAACTACGAAGTTTTGAATCGTGAGTTGGTATACTCACCATGTTTTTAAGAGGCCTTTCTTGTTATTTGCCTAAAGCTAAAGTCGTAAGAAAATTATGTTCTCATGTTTTAAGTTCATAAACCTTATATATGAATGGTATAAGCATATTTGTCTACTAAATATGTATGTGTATTATATTTTCATGTTTTAAGTTCATAAAACTTATATATGAATACGTATAAGTATGTTTGTCTACGAACTATGTATGTGTATTATGTTTTCATGTTTTAAGTTCATAAAACTCATATATGAATACGTATAAGTATGTTTGTCTACGAAGTATCTATGTATGTATATTATGTTTTTATGTTTTAAGTTCATAAAACCTATATATGAATACGTATAAGCATGTTTATCTACTAAGTATGTATGTATATGAATTTCATAAGTTCCTAAAACCTATATATGAATCAGTATGAGTATGCATGTGAACGTATGGTTATGTTTATGTCTATGTGTACGTGGAGGAGCTACTCTAGAAACTTTAAGCTTAAGTCTGAGACCCAGGGATGGTGGCTTAGTTTCCGCCTGGTATCACATATGTTACGTTATGATAGATTCAGGGATGGTGGTTTGATTCCCGCCTGAAGTCTAAGTATAAAAATTATGTCTCAGCATAGTATGATGTCTGTCCGAATAGGCGTATGTTGCCGCTCGAGTTTGGCCAACTCGAGATGGCAGTCACAAAGCACCTCTAAGAGTCTAGTCTCCTCATTTACGTGAATAATTTACTACGTATGTTTTTCTATAAGTAAAGATTATGTGTAAAACCCCTATTTATGCTATGTTCTTGGGTTTACGTAACTTCATTATGGTTGGTCAACATATTACGGTTTTTACTAAAGTTAAGCTTTTTGGTATGACTATTCCTTCGCTGGGTTTATGATTCGAATATGTTGTGTTATGTGAAAGCTCTTCAACTAAAATGAATTACGAAAGGCTTTCGTATGTTGATATGTATTTTAAGTATGTTTTGGGAGAGAGGGTTTACTCACTGAGCGGTGGTTGCTCATCCCCATTACTTTTCCCCTTTTTCCCAGATCCACAGGTATGTGATTGACGCGTGGAGTGCAACAAGGATGGACTTGCTTCGTTTGATTATGACGTAATTATGTAATATTGAATATGTTGTAAGGTTATGTAATTATTTAACTTCTTGTAAAGTTTACGAAAAATAGAAAGCTCTGTATACTCCGGGCGTGTAGCCCGTAGAGTTGTGGACTCCGGCGTGTAGCCGTTGAGATGTTGGTGTTATATAGTACCATTATGTATTGCAGGGTTATTATGTAAGGCTTTAAGCCTGGGAAATAGTCAGCTTTCAGGGGAGACTCTGTCCGTTTTGCCCCAGAAATTAAGAAAATTCTAGCATTTCTAGCCCTAGGGTTAGACTCAAGGCCCAATTAGGTTATAGTGGCTTAAGTTTTAAATTTTGAGTCTCTCTTATGTTATGTTTCTAATAGGTTTAAGTAAGTTGCCTTAACAGTCCTTCTCCAGGGGAAGGCTGTGGCGTGTAATACGACCCGCCTGAGGTCGAGGGTGTTACAGTTTTCATAAGAGTTGTTGCTTGGACCCAATTGCATGGGTGGCCGGGGGATGTAGGAGGGTGGGATAGGGTGTTATTCTCCTCCAAGGAAGACGATGTTGTTAAAACACACACTGATTAAGGATAGAGCAGTGGTAAACCAGGGGAAATGTCGTGTTTACCATGGTAAACGTACTGTACTGAATGGGTACACTGAGAGCAGTGGTGTTGAGGACTTTAATGATGTACATCTGTGCAATAATTGATGCATTATTAGTTGCGATAACAACAAACTATTATTGCATGATGTGTAGGGAATTGAGAATGTAGTTCACAAATAGACTGGTACAGTAGTCATCGTTGTGATGTCTGGTATAAATGGATGGAGATGGTGCTATTATGGGAGACAGTGGTGGTGGGAGAGAGATAGTTGTTTATATATTATGGGGGCGAGTTGGAGGATGGTAGATATGAAAAAGTAACATATGTGGGGGATTGGAGAAAATATATTGTGCTGAATGAGGGGACAGGAATGGAGGAGGTGTGAAGAATGATGACTGAGATAATTGGAAATGATTTGTCTGAGCAGAAATTGGTACAGTTTGAAGTACGATCGAGGAATGGTAATGGCAGTCGAGGGGGATGCTGACGTGAGGATGTTTTTGAAGGGGAATGAGGAGTACGAGTATTTTTATGTGGGTGACAGTGATGGGTCAAAGAGGCGAGCACAAAAGGCAGGTGCAACAAGTACTTGAGCTCCCCTCCCATTTTGCACTAGTAGCAGTGGAATGTACCCAATGTTGTGATCATTATGCGTGAATGACATAAACATGACGTTGTACCTGACGTTAAGCATGCAATGTTAGAGATTGACTTGTCTGCCTATGTCCTTCTTAGAGTCCACCATGGTACACATGATGGAACACATTGGTAAACACAATGCAACTACTTTGCTATCTGTTTGCACGTATGTTGAAGTGTATGGAAGTCCCCCATCATTGGAGTACCAACCGTGTTATCTGTGTCTACGTATGCCACTCTGCTAAGGTCATCATACCTCGCCTCAATTTTAGTACCAATGTATGAAACATGTGCAACTAATGGGATAGAGTTAATGTCACGTCGTCATTTACAATATTATTACATGTGATGACCCTCACTTAGTGTTGTTAATGTTGATTATTAATTTAATCCAATTGGAACGATGTAGTCATTGTTAATGTTGGGTACGTAGGTGTTGCGTACAATGTTGATGTGGCTTACCACAACATTAATATGTGTACAGCGACGGTATTCGGATTTCGTCTTCTACCAAAACAATATCGTTGTCGAATGTCGCAAAACAGCCCACGTCGAAAACATTGAATGTTGCACTTCGTTGAAGTACAACGTTATCTTTAGTTTAACCACTTCTTTCTTGTTTTCTAATGGTCACAATGGTAGACAGTTACGGGTTATGTGGTTAACCGTTGGACTAAACGTTTCATTCATCGTTCGTTTTTTCAAGAAGACAATAGTGGGACCCTCATATTTGGAAAGCACTCATGTGTTCGTATAACAACTCACTACATCATGTCTACCATGGTGAACACTTCGACTACCCTACCACTATATCGGTCACCTTCCTTCTCAGTCGGCCTGCACATCAACCAACAATAGTTAGTTGACATGTCAACCAATACTGCAACTACTACTACACAGAAATGCATCCTCATAATCCCCAACACCACTGCCCTATATATACCAACTCATTACACCACGTCTACCATGGTGAACACTTCAATAACGCTAGTATACCAATGCTCCCTGCTCTGTCAGTGCAGGTTTTCACATCATTATCCTCCTTGGAGGACAACAACACCATTTCCTACCCTCAAGCAACAATAATTAGCTGACATGACAACCAATAATGCAACTACTACACATAATTACATGCTCACCATCCCCAACACCACTGCCCTGTGTATACCAGCTCATTACACAATGTCTACCATGGTGAACATTTTAATAATGTTGGTATACCAACGCTCCCTATGCTGTTAGTGTGGGTTTTCACATCATTGTCCTCCTTGGAGGACAACAACACTATTCCCCACCCTCAAGCAACAATAATTAGTTGACATGGCAACCAATAATGCAACTACTACTACACATAATTGCATCGTCACCATCACCAACACGACTGCCTTGTGTATACCAACTCACTATACCATGTCTACCATGGTAAACACTTCAATAACCCTGGTATACCAATGCTTCCTGCTCTGTCAGTGCGGGTTTTCACATCATTGTCCTCCTTGGAGGACAACAACACCCTTCCCCACCCTCAAGCAACAATAGTTAGTTGGCATGACAACTAATAAGGCCACTACTGCTACACAAAAATGCATCCTCACCATCCCCAACACCACTGCCCTGTGTCTACCAACTCACTGCACCATGTCTACCATGGTGAACGCTTCAACAACCCTGGTATACCAATGCTCCCTGCTCTGACCTCAAGTCCACCCGCCCTCTGCACTTCCTGTAACCTTCACCAATGCCCCTTGCTTGACATCCACCATCACCAACCACTCCAAGCTTAGCTCCAGTCTCCCCCTACACTTTCTCTGACGAACAACACGCAACTTGCCTCACCACGAACTCCTCCCACAACCACGCACTTCTGGAAAATTGGGTCAAGATTTTCTCCTAATTTTTTAAAAAAATTGCTCACAGCCCAACCACTTCCATGCCTACAATCATCTATGGAGAGAGATAGAGGTAGAGAGAGTGCAAATATGGAGTTCCTACAAACCCTTGATTTTGAAAGTGATGTAAAGCAGACCGGTTTTTTGATCCAGGCTCTGCTTCAAAAACAGAGGATGAAAATCCAGGAGAAGAGAGAGAGAGAGAGAGAGAGAGAGAGAGGAACTTCAGGTTGAGAGAGGGTCTTCCAATTCATTAAGGGCATTTTGGTCATTAAACTTTCTTTTACATTTTCACCCACAAGGTTTTCCTTCCAAAAGTAACACCCCTTTGTTGCAAATAAAATGGGTTGGTTGAAGCCCAATTGAAGTATGAGCTAGCGGTAAATTTCCCGGTACTTTAAAAAATAAATTGATAAATTGTTCTAGTGGTCCCCATAGTCTTTTTATAGTGGGTTCCTTTATCCATGGTTTCACGGTTTGGTCATGGCTGTTCGTTTTCAAGCATATTTTATGTTTGACAGTGTTAAGATTCGTGATAAAAATTTCTATTTCAGTCTTATTTTTGATTCTATCCACCACCCTTTCCACCATCTAGACTAGAATTAGGCTCCAATAGAGTGTGGGATAGCAAGTAGAAGCGAGAGATTTCTGAGGAAGCGGGATCAAGTTTGCAATCGGTAGATTTAAACACGCGTTCATGCTGAGCAATTCTTTCCTTTTCTTCTCGTTTCTCTATTAGATTTATTCCTTTCTAGATTAGTTTGTAATTGATGTTCATTTTTTAGTTTCAAATCTTGGGTTTGACATTGAACTTGCAATTGAATGTGCTTTCAAGTTTATTATTTGGTGTGCATTTAAATTGTTGGGTTCATTTCATTAGGTTTGAAGTCTGAATTGTTTATAAGAAGTTTGATCTTCTTTTTGTTTGTATTAGATATTTAACTAAAGTACATACTAAGAGGTGAAATTTCATGTTGGTTGACATCATTTTTTTTTTTTTTTTTTTGGCATCTAAACATGATCTTTTGCACAACATTTTCAATTACGAACAAATTTTGACTTATAAGACTTGCAGAAGATAAAGCTTTGAATTTTTTCCCCCTTATGGCGAGACCACATGCTAGGTATTGGAGTCCTAGGTACCCCTCAAGTCATTCCCGCCACATTCCTGTATTGAATTACTGTAAAAAAAATATAAAATAAAAATATGTTGCATATGATCCTTAATTATGATTTCGTACAACGTATTATGACATTAACTTATCTAAGAATACCACAAAAAAGTTTTCCATATCCACCACTATTTTTCACTTCGCTGTAAAGCTTCTCACTACTTATTGGACCACCTCGCAAACCCTCCAGTCTGGTAGGGCTCGAGGGGGGAATCACGGATACTACTATTCTATTACTAGTATCCTAACACGAGCAAAATCATAAGAGAAGTACAAAACACAATGGAAGATGATCCAGAAAACATGATTTTCTGGAAAAATCCCACGGATCTCCAACTCCCAGACAAGTCCAAACGAGGTTAGCGGGTCCAAACGGGACCCTTGAGGCTCGCACCAAAAGTCCAAACAAAACAAACCAAACAGCGTGCCCAGTATAAATTTACCATCCTGCCTCCGGTTATGGGGACTATAAGTACTCACCCATCTGCCTCGGGAAAATGATTTGGACTTTGACCTATTGGATTTTGACTTATTGAACTCTGATCTCTCTTATTGCCTTGAAGCTTTCTTGGATCTTTAGCTGACTTGACCGTCGGAGAGGCGTTTCTTGGACCACAACCCGGTGGTGCCTTTCTTATAGGTTCAATCGAGGAGAGGAGCCCACCAGCTAATCTGCACGTGCCATCACATTAGCCCGGACTCTTACCCCACGTCATCATCAGAAAGGTACGAGAAATTCCTGAAACAGATTTGGCGTCATCTGTGGGAAGAGAAATTGGTGAACGATGGTAGTCAGTGACGCCATACGGCCACAGGCCAGGAGGGATAAAGCACCCATCACGGAAGCGTCAGTCCCTTCTGAGGTCGTGGATACCTCAAAAAGTTCCCAGGCCGACCCTGGGCCAGTCGATCAACCTCCCGTCAGGCCAGAGGCTTATGTCACGGTGGATGCCCTCAAGAATTTTATCCACCATGACGGACGTCATAATGCAGCAAGTCCCTGAGCAAGTGAAGAACGCAATGGAGGCCGCAAGCTCAGCGAGGCCTCCCCTCAACTTCGAATATGTGTCTATAGAGGCTGCGAACCTGCCTGTAGGCGTGACCCCGTGGCGTCCCCCTGTCACGGTGAGAGGATGCAGGAGGTCCCTAATGTTGGCGGAGACCAGCGGTCGCAGGCGGGGCATCGCGGTCACTCCATTGGGGCCAACACATATCCCAACCATCGCTCAAGCCACGGACATCCAGCAAAATCAACCAACGCCTCTACGCCCTATGCAACGTACTCTCGACAAATGGCTTGGTTTGTAGAACAAGAACTTAGAGTTGGATTTTTAACCCTAACTTCGATCTTGGGTCCATTGCAGTAACTTGGGTCATATAATTTGATACAGATCGGGTTTTCTATGCCACTAGGTTGTTTGATCTTCCAATCGTTAATTACGTCCAGTTAAGGATGATAGTGGGTCCTAGAGCCGATCCAGACCTATTAGATCCAACCTAAATTAGAGGGTCTAGGTCCAATCAAATGAGACCCAATGAGTCTTAAGCAGGTCTGGGTCCAACGGATGCAGGTCGGGTCTTGGTCTGGGTCTAAAAAATTCATACCCAGACCTGACCTAAAACTCATTTAAGACCTATTAATTTTTTTTAATTAAAAAAAGTACCAAATGTAGCAACTCTAAATTAGTAAACCATAAAGTCAATTTGCTTAGTGTCGGTCGTAGAAGAAAAGCTATTATATTACGTTTG
>JAKOGI010000192.1:753688-781188 GCA_029747015.1 Carnegiea gigantea | reverse complement strand
TCTCCTAGCCATCAAATGAAAGAAGTTTTTATTAAAAAAATAGACGAGTTGTGCCTGATCAACATAAACTATAGAATAACTTTAGTTGCTTGATTCTATATATTCGTTTTTGTTACCCAAATAAGTTAAATCTTTATTAAGTTATTTTCTCCCGAAATTGCAAATACATGATATCATTTGTTTGAAGTAAGATTTTGTCATCTGCTTTCGCTTTTCGCATCCTAAATATTAAGTAAAGTTGTGTAGGTAGCATCATCACTCACTACTTTAAGTTTGAACTGGATCGGGTTAGAATCGAATTAGGTCGCACTAGGATCCGGGTCGGTTTAGTTCGAGCCATTTGTGTTCGGGTTGAAATTAGTTCGAGTGAATCGGTTTGGGTTATTTCGAGTTTCGAGTCAAATCGGGTCAATATGGTTTCGCGTTGGCTCGATTTCGGATCGATTCAATTTTAGATTTCGGATCAAGATCGGTTCAACTCTTTCGGATGTCGGTCCGGGTTTGGTTTCGGGTCATTTTACCAGGTCTAATTACTATACCCGACTGAATCCCACAATAAGTTCACTTAAAAGTGGGTCTGAAACAAGACCCTATTCAAATAAGATCTGATTAAAATTTCATACAAAGTTGCTTCTTTTAATTTTATAATACAAATTTATTGGACTAAACATATTTAATAAATTAGCTTAAAGTCGATCAAAATATAAAAGGACCCAACCCAATCCAAAATATTATTGACCTAAATTATATTTTGATCCAAACTTAACTGAACTCATACCTAAATAGAGACGTGACCTATTTTTAGGGTCCACTAATTATGATCTTATACTACCTTAATATTTAAAGTTCCAATGCCAATTTACTATTCGTATAGCAAGTCAGGCTCCTAAAATAGAATCAATATCCAAATTGCATTGTTGTGAATTTTACACATTATATACATGCCTTATCCGCTAACAGTTTGGCATTTTGCCGAATATATTTTGAATATTGAGGATTCCTCGCAGCCTCCTGCCCTTCCCAATTCTCTTTCCCACGGTTAAGCCTCCATACATAATTACACACTTTTATTTCATCTTTATCACAAAAACGTGCCTTTATATTTTAAAAGTATTTAGGTAGTAGTTGGTTGGAAGGAAAATGGTTTTCCTAGAAAATCATTTTCTGATCAACGAAAATTGATTTTCATTTTACATTTTCTGTTGCTTGGTACATGATAAATCATTTTCCATGAAAAAGAGGAAAACATCAACTGAATTGTTTAAATGACAAAAATATTGACTGAATGGCCGTGGTAGAGATAAATATTGACCAAATGAAGGAATTTTGAGTTTAAAATTCATATTTGAGTTTTTTTCAATGCTTCCTATCGGATAATCAAGTTTCAATCTAAACCGTTGAAATTATTTTAAGGACAAAAAACAGCAACTAAATTGTTTCAATGGCAAAAAATGTCGATTGAATTATCGCGGCGGAGAAAAATGTTGATCAAATGAAGGAATGTCGTGCCCAAAATCTAGATTTGAGCATATTTTAATCTTTTCTATCCGATTATCAAGTTTCAATCCACACTATTAAAATTGTTGAAGTGGTGAAAAATATTCATTATATTGTTTAAAGGGCGAAAAATATCAAATAATTGTTGTTGTGGAAAAAAATGTTGACCGAATGAAGAAATATCAAGCTCAAAATCTGAATTTGAACCTATTTTAATATTTTCTGTTGGATGATCAAGTTTCAATCCCAACCGTCGAAATTGTTTTAGTGGCAAGTCGACTGAATTATTTTAGTGGCAAAAAATGTCGATTAAGTTGTCGTGATGGTGATAAATGTTGATTAAATGAAAGAAATTTGAGGTGAAAATTTAGATTTGAATTTATTTTAATCTTTCCCATTGGATGGTCAAGTTTGGATCCAACCTGTTGAAAATTGATGTCAAATTTTACACCTAAATTTCAGCTGATCATATCATTGAAGAGTTAAATGAGGAAAATCAACTTCCCACCTTCTTAAAAAGGAAATCATTTTCCTCCATTGGGAGAAAACTTATTTTTCTTGGAAAATAAGTTTTCATCTTTTATTGTGCCAAACAACGGAAAATTGGAAAACTATTTTTCGGAAAAATCATTTTCCCCCCAACCAAACACTACCTTAGTGAGCAAATTGATCGTATGGCTAGGCGTGGCTATGCAATTTATAATTTATAATTTATTATATGTTCTGTTTCAGGAATTTCTCGTACCTTTCTGATCATGACGTGGGGTAAGAGTCCGGGCTTACGTGCTAGCACGTGCAGATTAGCTGGTGGGCTCCTCTTCTCGATCGAACCTGCAAAAAAGGCACCCCGGGGCTGTGGTCCAGCGAACACCTCTTCGACGGTCAAGTCAGCTGAAGATCCAAGAAAGCTTCAAGGCAATAAGAGAAATCGGAGTTCAATAAGTCAAACACTACAAAAAGGCGGTCATTCTGCGACGAAATCTTAGCGATGAAAAAAACTTTTCATCTCAAAATAAAATCTACGACGAAGTATTATTGCTTAGATATGAAAGAATTAATTGTCTCTATCAAAAACGAATCTCTGATAGAGACGAATGAATATTTTCGTCTCTAACAGAGACGAAATTAAATTTTCATTCCAAATAGAGACGATTCGTTTTAATCGTAACAGATTCGTTGCAAACTGATGCTAAAATCACTCCCGCGATGGTTTTCCTTTCACGCTCAGCCTATTCTCCTTCCCTCGTCTGTCTTTGGAGAAAACCTAGCGCCATTGTTGGCTGAGGTTTGCAGGGCTTGGGTCGACAATTCGGGAGGTAAGCGAACGAATTTATGGAGCTTCTCTATCTAGTTCTCTCTTTCTTCCTCTTTTTGTGTCTAATAGTAACCCTTCTGTGTGTTCTGGTTGATTTGTGGCAGTTGTGGACATCTTGGTCATCAACGAAACCCTCAGGCTTCTTTCTTCCTTTCCTCATCCGTCTTTGGCGAAATCAGCAAGGTAATTCTGGGAATTTGGATAATGGGTGGAAAATTGATGATGGGTTCTATCTACTTTCACAAAAATGATTTTGTGGTGACTTAGAAAGAGTGTGTCAACTTGTTAAGACGTGGCTGTGCAAATTTGGATGTTCCTGAAATGTATTATCTGTTGGCGTATGGTGGGACTGTTGTACTTCTGTGATTTTTGTAAATCTAGGTCAGGAGGCAAGCGAACAAATTACTAGACTATTAAGACATACAGTGATGGGATGCAGCACATTGGCAGTAAGCAATTGGCATAATATTTAAACTTAGAGCCTGATGTCAGAGGGCAGAGTACACATATCAGCCCTAAAAGAATATCTGGCAGCATGGGCTGCTGTTTGCTGAAAAGACGCGAATGGAAGTCTATTTTCTATACGTTAAACTGTTTTCCTGACATGACTAGGGCTTGGCAATGTCACCTTTGAGTGGTCCTTACATTAACCGTCAAAATATTGATTTTGTCAAAGAAGGCTTAAGAAGCAACATCTATGCATGCTAAGGTCAGGTTGTGTATATCTTAACCTGGCACAAGGGGGGTTGACACTGGAGTATCATTGTTGTTTTTGCCCCCTACGTACTTCATTTGCTTTGTCAGTAAGGCCTAACCTTATCCAATATCACATGGCATAATTGCTTCTTTTCTAGGGGATGGACCTGGATAGGACTCTGTCGCTTGCTTTGACTTCTCCTTTTTAGCTTTATCTTTCTTTCTAGTTTTGTTGCTTGTTCTGACATCTTTTTAGCTATATCTTATTTTTAGCTATAGTCATTTGACTTTTGGATTCCTGTTGTGCCTCGCCTCTCACTATGTGTGAACTTCTTCTTGGACTATTTTATATGTAAATTAGCCACTACTATTTGTCTATTCCTTTGGCCTATATATATATATATATATATATATATATATATATATATATATATATATATATATATATATATATATATATATATATATATATATATATATATATATATATATATATATAGCCAAAAATGTTTAAAGAACTTTGTGATTCTATTATTTCAAGGATTTCTGGTTGTTTTCTTATCATGAGATTGATAGTGACTCTTTCGTTGATTGCTGACTTGCACTGAAATAATTTCTGCTATTACATTGCAGAGAGACTGCAAGAACATCAACAAGTGGTAGACACTGAAGCCACTAGAAACAGTCAGCCATTACCGCTTCAACAGTCTCTTCTAACTTTGAGGTATCATAAGATTCTTTTTCGCCGTTGCCTGTTTCCTAAATGTTGATTTCTTTTTATTTTTCTTTTTCACTTTTTGGTGGTTCTTCTCTCCACTCTACTGTCATCCACCTGAGACATAATCAAATGATGTATCTTGTGGGTATGTTTTGGCAATCTGACTAGATAAATGTCATCCATCAGAGTAGATCTCCTCCCTGGCGCGCTGAAGTGATGTTTAATATAAATATATATCATTAATATTTAATATTAAATAAGTGTACGTCCTTTTGTAATTTATTATAAATATTTATCATTAATATTTAATATTAATGGATACTAATTAATACATTTGAGCATTGAATCATATATATTTAGTTATAATTTAGTGAGCGCTTAAAATAATATATTCTTGAAAATTTAAACTTTATCCCTTGCATTTCCTGATTTTAATATTGTTCTAACAGAAAAGCTGGGCAAGTGCTTGCCATTGGACATGATGATTGATATGTATAACATAGGAGTATATTATATAACTTGTTGTTGTTCACATCTAGAATGATAGAGTGTCAGAGGTTGCATGAGTAATACTTGATGCATTCATGTGATTGATTGTAGATATAGATTTGTCCAAAACCTCGAACATAATAGCTTTAATTTTTTGTTGTCCAATAATTGTCTTAATTATGTTATAGTTATCAGTTCAAATTGATTGAGTTTGTATTTCATTGAACTTCCCTCTTGTGTATTGATTATGTGAATTATTGAGCTTATACTTTGTATTGATTTCTCCTGCACTGTAGAATAATATTTTATATGTTTAGTATCATTATACCTTTTCAACAAAGCTATATAAAAATATATAAAATACAATTATGTATAGGTTGATCGGCATTTATGTATCATTAGTTCATTTATAACTTAGATCCCGTTCAAAATGTTATATATATCAAACTTATAGTGGCAAGTTACTTATTATCTTTCTTTTAGTAACTTGCTAATATGAGAAGTTGATATAAATAAGATTTTGAATTGTTCAAGTTGGACAGTTTGGGAATCCTCAAGTGTATGAATGTATGGTTACAATAGTTCTTGCATATGCGCTTGAAAGGTTCGGTAGTGTTTCCTCATATATTGTTCTCTAGGTACGATTTTTCATGTGAGGCTAAACAACTTGGCTTCATTTGGAAAATTCGTGCCTGGAGAACTATGGAGAAATGCTATCGAATTTTTTCCACGGATATGCAAGAGTGTAACGTACACAATCATATGCTTTGGATTCTTGAATGGGTTTAGGACCACTTACCCTTTAGAAGGAGCTTAGGTTATATCATGTTAATTAGGGAATGTAAATCATGAATTGTGTATAAATACGTTAGCTATGACTCGTTACATATAATTACTGTTGAGAAAATACATATACTGAAACAACTATTATTTGGTAAGCAACAAATAGATGGAACCAAGTCGAATGTGGATGTACTAAAGGCTTGATTCAGACAGGTACCTTAGTAAGACCTTCATCGAAAAAGTAGAGGAATTAATTGAGTTTGCTAGTGAGCAAGAGTTGTTTCGTAACATGAACAAGATCAAGTGCCTGTGTATTAAGTGTTGGAATGGGCCTTACTTGGATGTGGACACAGTGAAGCTCCATTTATATAAGCAAGGCTTTGGGACCAATTATTACAAGTGGGTTTGTCATGGAGAAACATTTGACGGGGTAACACATCCTAGTAGCTCAATCAATCTGGAGATTGAAGTAAACCCCATGAGGGACATAGTGTTGGATGCATATGCTCCAACTAATGTGATTGAACTAGGGATGGGGAATGAGGAAGAGGAACCCACTTCAGAGGTTAAAAAATTCATCGAGTTGGTAAAAGCAGCCGAGAAGCCTTTATATAAGGGATCTGACATATCCATTTTGAAGGCTGTTGCAAGGCTAACAAACCTCAAATGTGAGTTCAATCTCTCCCATCGAGCTATTAATGGAGTTGCGTCATTAATGAAGGCCATGTGCCTGAATGACAATGAAATGACAGCCAACTTCTATGAAACGAAGAGGTTGCTGTCTGGGCTCTTCCACATCATAGAATCCATGTATACCCCAACGGGTGCATGTTGTTTTGGAAGGATACTATAGAATTGGAGAAATATACAATCTATGGTGTAAAGAGGCGGTTTATGAGGAAGACTGTAAGAGGTAAGGAGATTCCGAAGAAAGTGTTAATCTATTTTCCAATTGGCCCAATATTACAAAGACTGTATGCGATGAAAAATGTAGCGGAACATATGACATGGTATCACGAATACCAATGTATTGATGACTTCATGGAACATCCAAGTGATGGGGAGGTATGGAAGCACTTCGACACTACGTTCCGTGAGTTTTCTTCCGAGCCTCGAAATGTGAGGTTATGATTGTGTACAGATGGCTTTGCTCCATTTTCGCACTATGGCCAAAGTTATTCTTGTTGGCCAGTCATTGTTGCACCTTACAATCTACCTCTGTGGATATGTATGAAAAGACAATTCATGTTCATTAGTCTTCTCATACCTGGCCCAAGAAACCTAAAAAGCAACTTTGATATATATATACAACCCTTAATTAAGGAGCTACTTCAGTTGTGGGAGGAGAGAATTCTGACGTATGATGTAGCTCCAAAGCAAAATTTCAATATGAAAGTTGCTATTATTTGGACTATCAGTGACTTCCCTGCATATGGCATGCTGTCCGGGTGGATGACGGCTAGTAGCTTGTCATGCCCTTATTGTATGGAGAAAACTAAATCTTTTTGCCTTAAACATGAGAAGAAACATTCTTGGTTCGATTGTCATCGACAATTCTTATGTATGGATCATCCATTTCGTAAAAATAAGCGTGCTTTTTTGAAGAATAAGGAGGACAATTCTCCACCTCCATACAGACTTACTGGAGATGAAATATGGGAGCGTGTACGAACCTTACCAAAGGCTTCTGATCATCAGGGTAAGGTCCCTGGCTATAGGGAATCTCATAATTGGTCGAGAAGAAGCATATTTTGGGATCTTCCATATTGGAGCAAGTTATTGATTTGCCACAACTTGGATATGATGCATATTAAGAAGAATGTGTTCAAACAAGTGATAAACACAGTAATGAATGTCAAAGGCAAATCAAAAGATGACATCAATTCAAGGAAGGACCTAGCTATGCACTGCAAGCGGCGAAAGCTTGATATACAAATTTCTAGCATTGCTGATGGAGGACAAAGGGAGGTAATGCCTACAGCTCCATATGTCTTAAGTAAAGAGCAAAGAAAAATATTATGTGAGTGGATTTGTGAGTTGAAATTCCCAGATGGATATGCATCCAACTTGAGTAGGTGTGTTGACTGGACCAATTGGTAGTTACACAACTTGAAAAGCCATGATTGTCATGTTTTCATAGAACGACTATTACCAATTGCAACTAGAGAAATACTGTCGGGGTAATGTGTGAAAAGTGTTGACTGAGCTGAGTCAATTTTTTCGGGACATGTGGTCAAAAAAGGTGTATATGAATGATGTCGTTAGATTGCAAAATAATGTTGCAAAAATACTATGTAAAGCTGAAAGAATATTCTCGTCTTCATTCTTCAATGTGATGGAACATCTTGTTGTCCATCTTCCATATGAACTTAAAGTTGGTGGGCCTATGCAGTTTAGGTGGATGTATTCTGGTGAAAGGTATTACTTGTCCTGTGAATGTCGTGCTTAATATTCATTTAACCATACCCCTCAAATGTGTAAGTTATTCTTGTACTTTTTTAGGCGTATGGGTGACTTGAAGGGAAAAGTTGGAAACAAAGCTCGTGTAGAAAGCTCTATTTATAATACATACCTTATAGAGAAAATCTCATACTTTTGTGCCAACTACTTTGATGAAAGTTTTAGCACAAAGACAAGAGATTGGGGACGAAATGTGACCAGAAGTGATCATATTAAATCCAATCCAAACATCCCAGACTTATTCTCTCACAATGTTGGACACACACCAAGTGAGGGCATTATTCGTTATCTCGATGAACGGGAATTTGCCCAATCACATGCTTATGTCTTGTCAAATTGTGAGATATTGAAGCCTTATGAACGGTACATTCAATTTTGGAAAGTATTACTCATTATGGACTTGAATTGTAAATAATATGTCTTTTGAATATCTTAAAATAGGATTTTTGAAAAAGAGATGGTAAAATTGAATCCTAGAGTGAGGATCCAAGATGTTTGGGCAAAGTTCGAAGATCGGTTTCCTATGTGGTTTAAAGACTATGTAAGTATTATATAATTATTTAAAACAACATTACTTGATAATGTAGGAATAATTAATGTTCTAATATGTTTACATTTTAGGTGATATCGTCCAAGCATATCACTGATGACATAGTAAGATCTCTTGCCATGGGACCTAGGAAAGATGTCCGTCAATGGGACCACTACTACATCAACAACTACAATTTCCAAACCTATTCCTATGGCAAGAATAGATCCACAATGAATTATGGTGTTTCTATCAAAGGGGTTGATGGGGTTGAATACTATGGAACACTCGAAGAAGTGATTGAGTTAACTTACATAGGCAATGGTTGTTTGTGCAAGACGATCCTATTCAAATGTGATTGGTTTGACTCTATAAATGGTTTGAATGTTCATCAACATTACAAACTTGTAGATGTCAATCATACGAGAAAATACCCCAAATATGACCCTTTTGTGCTAGCCTACCAAGCGACCCAAGTATGTTTCGCCCCTTATCGTAGCATGAAGAATGACAGAAATAACTAGTGGGTAGTGTTTAAGATAAAACCAAGAGCCACCATTGATGCCCAGGTGGATGAAACACCTTTTCAAGAAGACAACAATGACAATCCATCAACTTTGGTAGAGCTTGACATGGATGAAGAAGCTACCATGAATGATGAATTGGTGGATGACATCCAACAGGAAGAAGAAGAAGAAGTTGATGTGGATAATGAAAGTGAAGTTGGTGAAGAAGATGCAAATGAGATAAGTATTGACGAAGACATGCTTGAAGAATTGCTCGCTGATGAAGAAGAATAGTAGCCCAACAGTGTTTATTTGTATCAAGCAGTATTGCTGCCTTTAAATATATCTATGTACTTGAATTATATCTAGCTTGTGAATTACTTATATATGTGTTTATATGTTTAATTATGTTGTACTTGAATTATATGCAGCTTGTGAATTAATTACTTAATTACATACAACATATATATATATATATATATATATATATATATATATATATATATATATATATATATACATATATATATATTTATATACATACATACATATATATATATATACACACACACACACACACACACATTACACACACACACACACACACACACATATATATATATATATAGATATGTATATATATATATATATATATATATATTATATATATATATATATATATATATATATATATGTATGTATGTATGCGTATATATGTATGTATGTATGTATGTGTGTGTGTGTGTGTATATATATATGTGCTGTATTTATATTTGTGCTAATTCTGTTTAGTGCTTACTTGAATGTCATGCGACTAATATTTAGATGCCTCCTACCCGTACACATGAGTGCGTTGATGGGAGTCAAGAAAGGGACTCAGTTGCGATCGAATCTACAAACAATCAGTTGCTATCCGTGGTGCCTCTTACTCCGGAAGGGCTGTGGTGTTAACTTAATCATCCTATATGTGTTGATTTCATATGTTATATTAATACAATACTTATGTTTTTTTCCAAATGATGAAGGTTTGACGATGTTGATGTGGTCCAAAGTATTGCCAAAGATCTCAGAAGCCATCACTTGGAGCCCTGCACATGTTGGAGAAATGCGCCTGCTGAACACAAAGAATTTTGGTGGAGAGCTTTCAAGGTAATGGGTTTCTTTTATTTCAAGCTATAAATCGTTTATATTTTGTCGCTTTTTGTTGCTTGCTGTTGCTTGCTTGCTGCTCACTACTGATTGCACTGTCTGAACATGATCGGCAGAATATGATTAGCTATTTTTGTTGCTATTTATGCTACTGATTGTGTGCTTTAAAGGTAGCTACTGATTATGTGCTTTTCCATATTTTATCTGTTGTTTACAGTCTAGCTACACTTGGGCTGAGCATCTAAACCACAACGTATATAAGGAGTGGAAATCCACAGCAGCTAAGCGCCTTAGGGACATGGCTTGGAAGGCAATGGATGAAGAGATAACTGAATGGATGCCAACTGAACTGAAAAAACGAGTGCAAGCCTTAAGGGAAACCGATGCTTTCAAGAAGAGGCCTGAACAAAACAGAAAAAACAAGACCACTGGGCCTAAAGCTGGGACTCTCCACATATCCGGGTCAATCTCAGCTTCTCAATGGGCAAGGCGACTGGTAGTATCATTTAATTTTTCGTTTATATAAAATAATTTTCTACGAATACCGCACGTCTTATATGTAGGTAATTGACATTTCATCTTTTATTTATTTTTTCCCATATTGTTTTCATTAGACAAAAAAAAAAATCAAGGGAAAAGACTAACTGCATCTCAAATCTTCAAGCAACTGCATACTAGGAAAGATGGAGCCGAGAAGGTTTTCTGTGACAACCGTTCTAAGGCTGTTGGGTAAGAGCTACTCTTTCTTCTTTCTCTTCTTATTCAAGTGCTGTAAATTTACTCTACCCTTCTCCCCCTTGTATTCTGCTCCCTTCAATGCTTTCTTGCCTGCTCCCTCCAATGCTTTCAAGTGCTGCAAATTGATTGATCTATTAGTTTCTGCTTTTGTAAACTGAAATGTGAGGTCCCGATGAACTGAAATCTGACATCCCCATGAACTGAAATATGAGGTACCTATGAATTGATTATGGTTGTTATGTTTAAATGACTAAGTGTTGTGGGTCTGTGAAATGTCTTCTCATTTTCAGCTAGTCATGTTGATTTGATTTCAGGAACTTCTTCACTTTTTTGGAGATATGGTGCTTGTTTTGCATTGAGAAATAGAGAGTTGGAAAAACTGGATGGGCACCATAGCAAAACATGTATAAGCTTAATGAGATCCTAGCCTATGACACCATTCATCCCTACATTAATGCTTACACCTTCAAGAAAATGAGATCCTTTACTAAACCATCCTGAAGATTTATGAATTTGCCCCCTCTTGTATTTGGGTGTTACGATCCCACCCACCATCCTGGTTTCTCATCGATAAGACTTTTTGATTAGTCATCTAAAATAAGTAACAAAATAAATTATGCAAGCAATATATCTGCTTTGCATACGGTTTATTATTCAAGAATTGCATTGATTGATGTTGAATTCCATCTCTTCCCCATACCCTATTTTCATTCTTACTTTCTTTCTCTGTTTTCCTTTCTCCATGTCGATTGTCATATGTCAAGTCTTCAAATTTCTAGGTTTTAGAGAAGTTTGCTTGATTATAGTTGATTTTGTCTCCCTTGTTTTGTCACTTTGTTCTCTATTTCTTAGGCATTTTTTCCCCTCACTATCACTTCCTATTTCGATGTCCCTTCTATTTTTGAATATGGATTTAATTTTCCGTATTCTAGACTTTCTTGGGCATTCTCTTATTGCTTTAGGTTGATTTCTAAATGCATGCTTCATCAATGGAGATCGAGTTAAAGATTGGGTTGAGCTATTAAGTGCTAGGACGCCTAAGTGTAATTATTTTTCTATTCTCCCCATGCTCCTTGTCTCATTATGTGTGCTTAAGTGAATGGTTAGTCTCGAGATGTGAGCCTCGATTGAGCTCATTAGCAAGGATGCTGCGTATCTCTCTCTCTCTCTTAATCCCTTTCAATCCAATAGCTTCTTGGTTTTAATTTTAATTTGTCCCTTTTCCCTTGTTTTTATTGTATATTCTCTCTTCCCTTGTTTGTTTACTATAGTTGACAAAGTGAGACAAGTGTTATTTTTCCTAGAAGACTGATGATTGATGCAGCCTAGTACTATGCAGCTTTTTGTTCTCTAACTTAGTCACTTTTATTTTCTTTTTTTTTTTGGTTGTGATTAGTGTTAGGCAAACAATTCAAGTTTAGACATGACCTTTGATATGCCAGAGGTAATTTAGCTGTGTTAGTTAGATTTCATTTTAATAGGTTTAGAGAATAATGCAACTTTCCTAGTCCTTTTTAGTGGCCTAATTCAACCCCGTCCCCAAGGAGTTGACTCTTAAGCGCTGTAGTGATGAGTTGTACTTTAATCTGCGTTGAGTTCTATGTACTATTGAATGCAGGAACCTTAGCAAGGAGCATTCGATATCACCTCTTTTTCAACTCTTTTTCTCCCATATTATTGTGTTTTATTGTTGTTGAACTCCGGGCGTGTGGCCCGTAGAGTTGTAGTCTCCGGCGTGTAGCCGTCGAGTGATGAATATACATTGTGCGACTGTTGAATGTAGGAACCTCATTATTGTAAGGCTTTACGCCTGGATTTTGCTCAATTTTAGGCGAAACTCTGTCCGTTTCACCCCAGAATTGTAGTCTTTTTATGTTCATTTATCCCTCACTTTTTTTGGTGATTAATTCTAAATTGGTGATTTGAATAAGCAATGATTCTGAATTCATTATTAATTAATGAAACAATAGATGAGATGACAAGATGTGGGAAGTCAAAACTGGTTTCTCTTCAGAACTTTACTGCACGAACTTATTAAGATATTAGTTCCACAGTCCCTGTCCCAGCATATACTATTGATAATATTAAAAAGTTCACCCCAATTGCTGGCCTTTTATTAAAGCAGATTTCTACTTCACTTGAAAACTAAGTATATATATTTATTCTTCTAATTTTTTCCCTTCTTTTCTGTCATCAATAAACTGATTACTGTGGCATGATATAAAATCATAACATCCCTACATTATTGCTTAGAGGGTTGTATTCATTGCTAGGTTGGGATTTTATTTGGGGGTTATTACTCATGGTTAGGTTGGGACTGCATCTACTTTATTTTGCCTTTTCTCAACAAATTTTGCTTGTTGCTCACCTGATTAACTCTTGTTCTCCCATATTATTATACTTTGATCTGCGTTGAGTTCTACGTACTATTGAATGCAGGAACCCTAGCAAGGAGCATTCGATATCACCTCTTTTTCAACTCT
Organism: Carnegiea gigantea; assembly: GCA_029747015.1. Classification (NCBI taxonomy): domain Eukaryota; kingdom Viridiplantae; phylum Streptophyta; class Magnoliopsida; order Caryophyllales; family Cactaceae; genus Carnegiea; species Carnegiea gigantea. The sequence continues at coordinate 767,825 of JAKOGI010000192.1, read as the reverse complement.
TTTTCATCTCTTTTTCTCCCATATATTGTGTTTTATTGTTGAACAACTCTGAGCGTGTGGCCCATAGAGTTGTAGTCTCCGGCTTGTAGCCGTCGAATGATGAATATACATTGTACGACTGTTGAATGTAGGAACCTCATTATTGTAAGGCTTTACGCCTGGATTTTGCTCAATTTTAAGCAAAACTTTGTCCATTTCGCCTCAGAATTGTAGTCTTTTTATGTTTATTTATCCCTCAATTTTTTTTGCATCTATCCTATTGCAGGAGGAGTTTGAGCATCTAAAGGCACAGGCTTCTCAAGCAGGAACTGAAGTAGATGATGATGAGCTTTTTCTACAAGCTGTTGGAGGCAAGAACAAGAAAAGAACTGTTTACGGACTTGGAACGGAGTCAGAAGCTTACTACCCAAGGTCCGGTCGTCGCTCCGGCCCATCATCATCATACACACCCTCAGTTGTTTCTCAAATGGAGACTTGCTTGAAAAAATTCGAGGAGGAACTTCAAGCTACGAGGGAAGAACTTAGAGCCACAAGGGAGGAACAAAGACAATGAAGAGAGTTGATTGCTAGCCTACTTGCTCGGCTTGAGGGCCCATCCTCTTCCCATTCACTCCCACCCCTTAGCTAGCTCTTAGTTTATGTTTGTATAGTCTAATGTAGGTTGCAGATTGCCTCTTTGGATGAGGACTCAATTATATGTTTGAATTGAGACTCATTAGCAATAGGTTTAGTTAGTACCTAATAACTACAATTAGTTGTAGTTTGACACGTTTATATATTTTGGGGGATTTAGAAATAAGGGGAATCGAAGTACCTAATAACTACAATTAGTTGTAGTTTGGTACATTTACACTTTATATTTTGGGGACTTAGAAATAGGGGTGATCGAAGATATGTTGGATGAGGACACTCGGCACTTTTTGATCATGTACTTTGATTTGTGCCTACATATAGTTGTTGTCGCTGATTATATATTCTTCTTTCAATTTATATATTTGTTTATATGAAATCGTTAATAACGGCGCATGGCAATATCATTCGACATAGCTATAAAACATATCGTTCAACATGCTATAGAACAACTTGTCTGCATCCGTGATGGAAATTAGTAAAATCGATACAAAAACATTGTCATGAAACACTTTTCGATAGCGAAATGGTAAGAACGATTTCATCTCTGATAGAGATGAAAACTCTTTTCGTGGCAAGTTTCGTCTCTAATAGAGACGAAACAATTGATAAGGCAACAAAATAAATTTGTCTCAGATGGAGATGAAAAAAAGCGTCGTAGCAACTTTTGTCTCTAACAGAGACGAAAAACATTGAAATGGCAACCAACAAATCTTCGTCTCTAATGGAGATGAAAATAATTTTGTTGCCATATTCGTCTCTAACAGAGACGAAAAGATATGAAACGGCTACCGCTTTATATTCATCACTATTAGAGATGAAAAAAACATCGTCTCTATTTTCGTGTCTAACAGAGACGAATTTGTATGGAACAGCTACCAGCAATATATTCGTCTCTATTAGAGATGAAACATTTACGGTCTCTATTTTCATCGCTAACTGAGACGAAAAGTAAAATTCATCTCTAATTTCATCTGCGACGGTGGGTTTTGAAACGAACGATTTTTCGTCTCTGTTTCGTCGCTAAATAATTTAGCGACGAAAAAATAAAATTTAGAGACGAATATTTTTCATCGCTAACTGCGCGCTTTTCTATAGTGAAAGTCCAATAGTCAAAGTCTGAATCCTTTTCCCGAGGCAGATGGGTGAGTATTTATAGTCCTTGTAGCAGGGGGCAGGATAGTAAATTTGGACTAGGGATGTTGTTTGGTTTGTTCCGTTTGGGCTTCTGGTGAGAGCCTGAAAGGTCCCGTTTGGGCCCAATACCTCGTTTGGGCATGTCTGGGGATTGGAGATCCGTGGGCTTTTTCCAAAAAATCATATTTTCTGAATCACTTAGCCCCACATTTTACCTGCACGTAAGCCCACTCGGAGAGTCAGGTAAAATGTGGATTAATCTGGTCGTCGCAGTGGTCGGTGGTTTATGGGGAAGTGGTCTACCTTTAGCCGGTTACCTTCCCTAGATCTGACATCTGGCTACCGGTTAATGTCGTCCTGGGATTTCCAATGCTGGCTGGCGTTACAAGGTTTCGTCCACTTTGGATATAAAGAAGAGTTGCCCCACAGATCAGATCAGATCCACGCCTTTGTGTGCCCTCCGTATTGAATATCCTTCTCGGCTAACGTGGGATTCCTCCGCTCACTGACGACGAATGAGATGACACTCTACATTTTGGGTAACTTCGAGTGGTATCGCAGGGAGGTGGTGCTTCGCCCCTTTTAATCTAAAAGATTAAATTACTCTTGATTAAATACTATAAACAAAATTCATATATTTTCTTGCACTCTCTCTTCTAAGTTTTTACTTGCTTCTTCAAATTCAAATTAAATAATGTTGCATAGCAACCATACCTTCATAATTTACTTTAGTGGTTGATAAAAACATAAAATCATTAATTTTTGCTAATTTTATATGCTAATATTAAATGTAATGCAAATTTAATTCTCTATTTATCCCCGCTTCAAAAAAATCAATTCATATTGAAAGAAAGTTAAACCAACAACAAATAGAAATTTTTCTAAGTGAACAACAAAACAATGTTGTGTGATGGGCTTTAAACATCACATAACTTTTACTTTAGCTTGAAAAGAAAATTATATTAAAAAAATAAGTCATGTATAAATCAATAAGAAGATTTAATAACTAGTAATAAAATGGTGCTATATGAGTGAAGGTAATTTATACATATCACGTAAATTTAATTCATATTGGAAAAGAAATAAGTGACTAACTAATTAAAAAACTTCATCTCATTGGTAGTGAGAGATATGAGCATAAATTAAATTTCATTCAATATATTTTTTAGAAACAAGTAATTTTATCAAATACTTTTTTTAGAAACAGCTGAGTGAAATAGCCAATACAAAAGTTGATTGATATAGCTAACAGTTAACATCCAATAGAAATAGCTAACACACTACTGAAAACAGACAAAATAATGACGGAATTCAGCGACGAATTAAATTAACGACGGAAAAATTGTATTAGAAACAACTCAGAATAAGCGACTGAATTGACGACGAAGAAGTAATTCTATCGCCAGTTTTCAATACTGGCGACACAATATCCATCGTCAAGGAAATAAAATTTTAATTTATTTCGAGCTGGCGACGGAAAGTAAAAAAATTTTAGATGGCGATGGAATATTCATTGCCATATGTTTTTTAAAACAAATCGATGCTAGGCAAAGGAAATTTTGTCGTATGTCCGTCGCTCACCCAATTAAAAGAACCAGATCTGATTCTTCAAACCATTTGCTTGCGAAACAACCGAACGAGAGAGAGAGAGTCGTCGAGAGCTCTGCCAACCCCCACAACCGTCGACCACCTGTCCCCGCCGTCGGGATCAGCCCCCGCCACCCACAGCTTCCATTATCAACTGCTTTTAGTGAAATTAAGGTAATTTTCTCACTTCAATTAGCTCTAATTTCTGCAAATTTTTGTATTACATTGTTAGAGTTTCATAGTCAGTTCATATTTTTGTTGAAATGTGGTATTTGTGTGAAGCTATTACTCTAATTTGTTTCAAGATTTTGCTCAATGCAATTTAGGGTTTAGGTTTGGTAATTTAAAGTTAAAATTTGATGTAGTTGGTGGAATAAATGCCTTAATTCATAATTTTGTTGAAATGTGATATTTGTATGAAGTTATTATTCTAATTTATTTCAAGATTTTGTCCAATGTAATTTAGGTTTAGATTTGATAATTTGAAGTTAAAATTTGATTTGTTGGTGAAATGAAATATTTTACTTGATAATTTTGTTGAAATGTGATACTTGTGTGAAGTTATTGCTCTAATTGTTTCAAGATTTTGCTCATTGTAGTTTAGGTTTAGGTTTGGTAATTTTAAGTTAAAATTTGATATGTTGGTAGAATGAAATGCTCAAGTTTGAATGAATTATTAGTTTTTTAAAATTCGTAAGAATATAAGTATATTTGTAGAATTTTATAAATAAATATAAGTAATATATAATTGAGTAGTTTATATAATAATTATTATTTAAATTAAAATTAGTTCTTATCCAATAACTTATGTGTTTATTGTTGTTTGATCATAATATGAATAGTCCTCCACATCGTAGGTAGGTGTATAATAAATTATTGCCTGATCGTAGTAGTTATACGCAAGAATTTCTAAATGGAGTAAATCAATTTGATGAATTTGCGCGTAGGTAGGCAAAGTTTCTGAATAGGGGAAAGTATAGATTTCCTTGTGCAAAATGCAGAAATAGGATGTACTTAACACCCGATGAGGTCAAGATGCACCTTATGTATAAAGGTTTTGTAAAAGGGTATTGGTTTTAGAGAAGTAGAACCTCAGCAATATGATTTTAGGTATTTAAATCGTGAAATTCCCGAAACTGGATATTCAAGTCATATTAATAAGGACTACAATAAATCCTACGTAAATCGTATGGAGTACATGATTGGTGATGCTATAATGGCAAATCAAAATATCAGGGAGGAAGAGTCAAGCACTTACCGAGAACCATTTTATAATATGGTTCAAGCTGCTCAACAACCCTTATATGATGGTTGTTCCACCCAACAGTGAGCTCTCTACTGTTGTGAGACTATTGAGTATAAAATCTGATTATAACATGCTATAAAACTATTTCAATGAAATTGTTCAACTAATAAAATAGATGTGTCTACCTAACAACCGCGTGCCAAACAACTAAGACCAAACGTAGAAGGTTGTTAAAGATTTCAGCAACGATGTGGTACACATTGACTGTTGATGTAAAGGTTACATGCTATTTTTTAAGGAGGACGCAAACCTAGATTCATGCAAGTTTTGTGGGAATTTAAGATAGAAAAGACAAAGGTCACAAGAAAGGAATCAAAATTCATTGCCATACTCAAGGATGCATTACTTGCCGTTGAAACCTCAACTTCAGATGTTGTATGCATCAACAAGTACTGCAAAGCACATGAGATGGCATTATGAATATCGGCGTGAGGACGGTATTTTATGTCATCCATCAGATGCGGTAGCATGGAAACATTTGATAACAATTACCCTGATTTTGCTGCAGAGCCTCGAAATGTGAGGCTTGGCCTATGTACTGATGAATTTAATCCTTACACTTTGTCTTCAAGATCTTACTCCATTTGGCCGGTGATAGTTACACCTTATAACCTTCCCCCTGAAATGTATATGACCATACCATTTATATTCCTTACTTGTGTAATCCTCAGCCCTAAAAATCTCAAGAACAAAATAGATGTATATTTACAACCTCTTATTGATGAGTTGAAAGAGTTGTGGAATGTTAGAATTAAAACGTATGACATTTCTACGGGTAGACATTTCAGATTAAGGCGTTTGGTAATGAACTTTGCTATGTATTTCTTTAATTTTAATACTTTAGGCCACTTTGAATGTGATTTGGCTTGTGTCTCATATAATTTTGTCTGACACGTAGAGGGAATAACTTATGACAGATCCCACAATTGTTGAATTATCAGCCGCACTCGCGAACTCCATGGCAAAGAAAATGCCTCTTAGGTTGATAAGAAACTACAACAAACATATGTAAGCTATTCTCAATTCTCAATCCTTATTAGTAGTTCAAACTGGACTTGTATACTTTAATTTCATTAACTATAACATATCTGATTTTTTGCATATGTTGTGATATTGTAAGAATCCTTTTAACGAGAATTTTAAAATGCAATCAACTCTCAAGGGACCGGGGATGACGGTTTTCAAGATTCATCCCAAATACTTCCAAACCCAAATGAGTCATGGGTGAAGACGTACAAGAACAAAAAGGTCGTATTTATGGTAATAGAGATAAGGCTATCAATATTAGGGAATCCTGTCACTTCAGTCCTACTCAACGAGCCAATACAGTTTTAATATTAAAGTTTTAATGAGCATGGTTATACGATAAGTTTATTTAATTGATATACTAATGCATACTTCACATAAATGGCTGTCAACAGTTATAAGTTATATGTCATCGCAACAAGAGCTGAATGATTTAAGGGATGTAGTAACCAACTTGGGGGGGTAAGCTAATTTCACAAGCTGAAAGTTACCGGTTGCTTATGGAGAAATGTAAGTAATTGGAGGAATCCAACAAAATGCTCACCCAAAGCAACCAGGAACTGAGCCAGCACATTATGAGCATCGATCAACGATTGCAAGCTTGTTTTCAAATACAACAAGCTTCTGACTCGGGATCTCAACCACCATTTGCTCATCATCCACAATATAATGAGGATGAGGATGAGGATCAAGAGGATGATGATCCTCACCTTGGTGATTGAGTAGCTTGCAGCTTTCTCCCAATTGATGGTTCTCCTCCTTGCATCTTGGTGCTTCTCACGGGTTGGTGCTTGCTTCTCCTTCCTTTTGGTGCTTACTTAATTGCCCTCCTCTTGGCGCTTGCTTCTCCCTCTTCTTCTTACTTAATTTCACTTGGATTAACTACCAACTTGTGGTTTGTTTGGGATTTATTGTTTGTGAATTGAAAACAGTTGGTTTCAAGTGTTGGATTTGTTATTAAGTGTAATTAGAAATATTGCTTTGTATATAATATTCCACCTATTTGTGGTTTGGAAATTATTGAGAACGCTTCGAATGAAGTCATACACAAAACCATTGGATGTTCATGCAGTGAATACTATTTGTAAATTTCTTACAGAGATTTAAATGCATATACTAAGGGATACGATTAAAAACAAGCGTTTTATTTGAAAAAAATTATAAACATAAAGAATGATTGACGACTGAATCAAAGGTTTTATATTTTTTCAACTCAGAAGTCAGCGACGAAATATGCTGTTTGTTGCCATTAGCGACGGAATTTCCATTGCTAATGGTGACGGATTGAGCATTCCTTCGCTGACTTCCCTGCCTTTTTATCCGTGGCCAAAAATCAGGTTGTCGTTGGGTCCGTCGCTGGTAGCGATGGAATTTCAGAATTTCGTCGCCAGGTACTTACCGACGAGTGAAAAACCGACAACCCCTTTTCCGTCGCCACTTCCATCGCTGAAATTAAATATGTAAACCTTGGGGAGTGAACAACTGTTTTGATTTGTATATAGACACACACGCACGCACGCACTCATGCACACGTATGTATGTGTGTGTGAAAAACCGATAAAAGTCTAACACCATTTCCCATATAGACACACACACGCACGCACGCACGCACACGTATTTATGTGTGTGTGTTGTGTGTGTGTATATATATATATAGAGAGAGAGAGAGAGAGACAGAGAGAGAGAGAGAGTGAGAGAGAGAGTGAGAGAGAGAGATTTTGATGCATATATAAATAACAAGCATATGTCGAAATATTGGTTGATAAAGTGAATAATGTTCACGTTATATAGCCAGCACAAAAGAAGATGAAACAGAGACTAAAGTGACACTTTCATAAAGTCGGCAAATTTCAGATGCCACGCACCTAGTCCAGGCATAAATTGTTGCGTGGCATTCACTAACCCCTTGCTTTTCCCATCCCCTTTTGTCCCACATAGATGGTTTTTAGAGTTAGAGTGATGTTTATCTTTACCTTTCCTCTTTGGGCCCATGGAATAACATTGGGCTTGGTTTTAGTGGGGTTGTGGGGTGAAGGTAAACACCACAGACGTGCGCTCACGCGCCACCAGCCTAGCCTGGTTTGGGCCTACCGGTCTCGGCGTGACACGACCGTGCGCATGGGCTGTAAGGGCCTCATCTGCTAATTTTTTGGAGAAAATTTCTTTTAATATTTTTGCCCGTTGGTTGTAGATTTCTCTCATATTTTTCTCATTAATGCCTAGTCGTTTTGGTTTTTAGTAGCAAGACTGGTGATCCTGTTTTTTACCTAGAAATTCAGTTTGCACCACAGATATTCCTTCTTCCTCTCACTTTCAACAGCTCGACTCCACAGTATAAATAGCCTGCTCTTCTACACCGTCAAATCACACCAAGCATCTCCTCTTCTCTCCTCTCCTTCTCTACTTTCTATTGTCCTCTTCTCAATTTTGGGCATTTGTAGTCTTGTGTATTCCAAACTTCTGGCCGCGAGTGCACGCTTTTAGTAAACTAGCTATGTAAACCTTGGGGAGCGAAATACTATTTCAATTTGCATAGAAATCGAGCAAAAATCGCTTTCAAGGCAGCCGTACTCCCACGACACAGCTCCGATTCCCATTCTATTGCCATTGATTTAGACCTATTTTCCTACATAAGTTTCATTTGAAATCATTTTGTTCCACTTTTTGGCGATTGGTAGGTTAGCCGGTTCGGTACTTCTTCAGGTACCTATGTAAGTCATGTTCATTCTAGAGCCAATTTTCAGCACTAAATAGTATGGGACGACATGGTTTAGTTGCGCGTTTAGAGAGTCAGTAGTAAGATTAATTATAAGCAATTGGGATCTATGAAAAGTCATAAGAAGGTAAGAATTGATAGGATTTAAAAGCATATTAGTCGTTGCCTCGCACACCTTGGAAGTCGAGTCGAGTGGCTCGTGCATGGGTGCAGTGTTGAGGCAAACATTTTACTTGTGAGGTTAGCTACGAAGTCAAAAACTTCTGTCTCCAGCTTTTTCATCTGCTTTATTTTTGTTTTTGTCTTGTTTTAGTTGATTTTTGATTTTTTTGCTTTAAAATGAAAATTATGTATTACAAAGTGTATTTATAGGTATTATTTTATTTGATGAAATAAAGTGATGAGCTTTATATTAAATAGAAGAAGACTTGTGAGGCAAAAACTTAACTCATAAGCTGATGTGGAGCCAATAGGCCTTTACTAATGAACCAAATTTTTGACTCAATGCTGAATATACTCTAATTAAAACTTTGAAAAGCAATAAATAGTAAGCTACTGTTCTCAAACATTAAAACAAATTAGACGGTTACACTTACAGGGGCTTAATAGAGGTGGAAAGTGTAGAAAGAGAGACACCTTAAACCCAAATCCTACACAAACTCGAATCTTATTGTGTCTCCGGTCTTATCTCTCCGCACAAGAAAAAATGTTTATACAATTGCATCACTTCAGTTGTAAATGATGGACACCATTTCTATACATTAAAATAATGGGGCACTACGTGCATTTTCCATTAGAAATAGTCCATTTCTCACTCATTGTGGCGAAAGATAATTCATTTCTTCAGTGATGTGGACTCACATGTCTTCTATATAAACACAAAGATGATTCATTTCTTGAGTGATCTGGACTCACATGTCTCCTATATATGAAGTTATGAACACAATTTTATAATAGTTCAGCATCAATCCCCAAAAAAAAACATAAAATTGTTGAACATCAAGCAAGCAGACAATGGCGGCATCAATCAATGTATCAACAGTTCGACATGCATGTGGCACACACGTCGTTTTTCTACTCGAAAAGTATCTGTCAGGGACATATTATTACATCCACCATGGGATTGAGTTAGATATCTCAGGATATTTTTTCCTAAATGAAACAAACAAACAAGTACCTCGAGAAACTGAATCCACAATTGTAAAGCACCCGGTCGCTTTCTAACTCGCCCCAAGTCATATAAATAATGCCTGTTTAAATAATGTAATGATTGCTACGACATTGTCCATAAATAATTACGATAGTTCTGGACGGATTTTACATATGATATGCACTTAAGGAAGTAGCGTGGTAAATAAAAATGGCTAATAAATTGAACACACAAGATCTATCTTATAATTGATGACAATTAACTGATTATACAACTTTAGAGGTTGCTCTTTTGAGCGAGGTTATAGTGACACTAGCTCCCAAGGGGGAAGTGGTGACTTCAATCTCAAGTGAATCGTACCTTAAGAACAATTCAGCAACAAAGAGTCTTGCAACCAATACCACGAAGTCTTTTCCGGCACACTGCTTGTTATCCACAGTTGGACTTTCAGTCTCGGGTCCATTAGACCACAACACGTGTTTCAACAACCTCTCCCCTTCGCCGATGAACCGCTCCGGCACGAACTCCTCGGCCCGGTCGAAAATTTTCGGGTCTCTGGTGGCAAATGGTTGGTATCCGAAAAGCATCTCCCCCTTCTTAACCTTAAAAGCCGCGTCATGAGACTCAATGACCAAATCCTTCTTAGCACGACCGTACTGAAAGGGAACCGGCGGTTCAATCCGAAGCGCCTCATAAACTGTTGATTTCATCAAGGGCATCTGTTCGATGGCCGCCATTGTAATCTTCCCACCATTAGACCCGACCGCAGACCGAATTTCCTCCGCCAAGAGCTGGTGGAGTTTGACCCCAGCCCGGCCGATTTGTTTGACTATATTTGGAAAAAGAATCTTCATCCCCCCAAACGTATTAAAACACGTGGCAAACACCAAATTATGACAAGCTTCATCTCTGGAGATCCCCATCTGCTGAGCCGAGTCAAGTAACTCGGCCGAGTTTCGATAGATAAAGTTGTACAGCTTCTGATAGTCACCCTTGATCAGGAAAGGGGGGAGCGGAAAAGTACGCAGAAGGAGCTCCTCAAGAAACTGAGGAAGGCCTAAAGTCATAATTGGGCCGAGCTGGAACAGAACCCATTTCCCAATTATTGTTGGCCCATCCTTACCCAGCTCGGTTTGGGTGGGGTTGGTTCCGTACCAGGCCTGTCCCAAGAAGTTAAACGCTGCCTGATCATTGGCGTCGTTCAACACCACTTTCCCCTTAGTGGCCAGCTCGTTCTCCAGCAAATCGAACATCGCCGAGTAACTCGCGTTGAACTCGGGGATGACTCGTTGGCGCGTGGAGGTCTGCAACTGGAACAGAAGCCGCTTCAGCTTCTCGTGGTTCGGCTCCGACGGGTCCAAATATGAGAGAATCCGGTACCCGCCAGTGAGATCCACCGACGGCATGTAAGTTCCGGTGAACAGATCTTTCTTCTCCACCTTCGAAACATCAAAAAGCGTCGTAAAGCTCTTCCCATCTAACAACGCCACCACCCTTGGATCCGACGAGATAAACGGGCCGGGTGGCATGTTGACCCTCATAACCGTTGACCCATATTTCTGCATCCTTGACTTGAAGAACTCGTCTCTGCCTTGATTGTAGATAAAATCCTGCCTATCGCTTATGGGTCCGAAGAAGGGGAGTCCATAATCGCCAGGGATATCCTTGATCGGAAGTTCTGTGTTCTCCGGCGCGGGCTTCGTCGGCGGCGTCGTCAGAGCGGCGCAGATCCGGCGACGTTGGACTCTGTACTGTCCTCTGCTTTTGAGGGACGGCGACTTGGAAGGGGGGTTTAACTGGGCAAATGAATTCAAGGAGAAAGAAGAAGTTGCCGCTGCCATTTCCGAGAGGAAGAGAAAAAGTTTTCTGGGTTTGTGAGATGGTGGATGGTGATGTGATGATGGAGGTGGAATTTATAGAGAGAGGAGAGAGAAGAAGTGGTGAAGTGGAAGATGGACGGAAGGCCGGTGAGATGGGGTGAGCACTCCAAGGGGAGGGGGAGTAGGGGGACAAAATAAGTGGGCCTGGGCATATGAAAAATCGGCTTGGAGAAAGAGAAATTTTAAGGTGTGAAAATCATGGAGTACTAGAAGTTTGAAGGGGATAGATCCACACTTTGTTTCACTGTTGAAAGTGATTAAAAAAAGCAGGGAGACGGGGGAGGGCATTATTTTTGACCAGTTTTGTATGTTATCATTGATTGCATTTTATGTCAAATTTGGCGGAATCTCCTCACATTGTGCATGCTTAGTATAACCGATCGATAAGTAAATACATATTTTCTATCACTTAACACGTGTTATTCAATATACGTTTGTAATCAAATCAAATAATTTGAGTTGGACCTCCCTTGCGCGGTAATGTGATGGAAGAGTGGTTTCTACAATAGAGTTGCCATATAACTAAACTAGAAAATATATAGTTGATATTATATATCTTAATAAAGAAAACTACAAAATTGCTATTAAAAAGATTTGAACTCATGACCTTTACACCAAATAGGTAAGTCTCACACCAATCGGCCAACACACACTTCATATTATAAATGCAAATTAAATAATATATATAAATGTTTTCTTTTTTTCTAAAAATTCCAACATTTCAAATTTTTTCCCCAAAAAGTAGGGATGTCCATTAATACCCGTTGCACCCACATAGCTCCGCCCTTACATGCATAGCAAGTATCGTTCTTTACACAGGCATGTAGCCAAGGATGGAGGATTCTTGGTCAATAGCAACCCTTTTTATACCAAAAAAATATCCATCAAGAGAACGCTTAACTGTTTGATGTGAATAAAAGTAGTAACTAGATCTAGCAAAGCTTATTTACGCTTCAAAATCTAACTCAAATGAGAATTAACTTGAAAGTTTCACAGGCCAATTCTATTTAAATTCAAAACTTGAATTCAATCGTCCTCAACTTGAACTACACTTATTATGTTATATTTGGAGAATATTATGATCCTTTGTATTATTTTTGTAATATATTTGCTATAATTATCTCCTTGATTGCCTCCTAAATTTTAGGATCACTTGCATTACTTTAGGGTTGTATATATTGCACCAAGATGATTAATGAGCGGGCAAGGCAAATTAGAGGCAATAGAAAATTAGCCTAAAATATTTTTCTCCCACCCTGCTTTTCTCCTTCATAGTTTCTTTATGACATCAGAGTTGCCCATCAATTAAACCGTCCCTATATTTATTCACATCAAGAGAGAAAGAACATGGCCAAAGACAGAGAGAAGAAGATGCTCATGATCGAGCCACACTCACTGTACTACTTTCATCATACTGAAGGTCTAGGCATGTTGATTAAAGTGGAGGTTTTTGATGGAAAAAATTACGAACTGTAGGATAACGCAGTGCGGATTGCTTGAAAGCAAAAAATGAACCTGGGTTTATTGATGAAACCCTTAAGAAACCGGAAATTGAGGAAGGTGATTTTGCCGAATACCTTGTGTGGAACATGGTTAATTCTATGATCGGCTTGTGGCTCCTAAATGTTATCAATTGTAAGTTACGTCCCAATGTCGCGTATGCAAAGATAGCAAGAGCGATGTGTGAGGATCTACAAAAGAGGTATGGAGTTGCTAGTGCTCCTAAAATTTGTCAATTGAAGACTAGCATCTATGAGTAAAATAGGGAGGAAAGGAGGTGGTTGAATTCTGCTCAAGTTAAGGGGACTTTAGGGTGAACTCAACAACCATGTTAGAATAACCCATTGTACGTGCAAAGGGTGCAGCTGTGAAGTGGCATCCAAGATCGTGGCAATGTTGGAAGAAGAAAAATCGTATCAGTTTGTTATGGGATTGAACGATGAACTTTACTCTCAAACGCATCGCCAAATCCTCACTTCAGAGTTGCTGCATACTTTAGAGAAAATCTTTTATATTGTGACCCAAGAAGAGCAGTGCAAGAGACTATGATTGTTCGAGACGAGAGGAGAGAAATAGTAGCGGCTTTTGCGAGCGAAAGAAATCAAGTCTCAACCGAAAGAGGCACGTGCAAACATTTTGGTCAATTTGGGCACGAAGAAGCTAATTGCTTTAAGACTAAAGGGAGCCTGGCTGGCTAGGAATTCCACGGAAAAGGAAGATGACGAAATAGAAGGCGTCGTGGCAGCAGAACTAGTGAAAATCGAGCCAAAAAGGGAGGTTGAAAATCGGCTTACGCAACAGCGCACAACACTTGTAGATAGCGGGCACACACCAACTCTGGGCAGCAGATTCATGAAGTGGGTTGTGCAGAACAAAGTGATAATCCACTTTTCAGGCCCACAAATGATCAACTACAAAGACTTTTTTAGCCTGATCAAGCCTTCTAAGCCAAGTTATGAGAAATGTCAAGCAAAACACTTTCGATAATTGATTCCAGGGCATCTCGCCACATGATAGAAGATGTGTAAGCCTTTGAAAGAAAAATGCCAGTGGCTCTAATTCCTGTAAGCTTGCCCAATGCCGCTAATACAGTGGCGAATATGGAAGGGAGTATAAGTATAAGTCCACAAATATATTTGGACAAAGTCCTTTAATATATATATATATATATAATATATATATATATATATATATATATATACATA
>JAKOGI010000192.1:651188-748688 GCA_029747015.1 Carnegiea gigantea | reverse complement strand
TGTAGGTGCTGCTATAAGAAGGCTTTAATCTTTGACATCACATCCAACTTCTAGATCCATTTGTAGGGCTAGCCAGGTTCCACAAATGTTAAAAAGAGCTACCCTAGTAGTTAATTTTGTGCTAAAGTTTCCTGACCCAATATGGCCTAACAAAATGAGTCCTCTGTTGAAAATTAGGCCAATGGTATTCCCATAACTTTTTGATGATTTCCTCATTATTAATAGCTGTTCTGAATTTATCTACATCCCATGTTTTGCTATCTGTGATGAATTCACTTACAGTGCATTAAGGATTAAGTAAAAAGATACTATCCTTATCTAATAATTCTAAAAGATTTGTGTTATCAATCCAGTTATCCCGCCATAATTTAATATTTTCACTATTTCCTATTTTCCATCTAATCCCTTTGTTAATAATGAACCTGCATCTTAGAATGTTCTTCCATACTGGAGAGTCCTAGGCGTTTAAACTACACTCCATGAATTGGTCAATTTTCAAATACTTTTGCTTCATAATATTAAGCCATAAGCTGTCAAAATTCGTTAAGATTTTCCCAGCTAATTTACATTGAAACGCTAAAGTCCTTTATATGCTAAACTTTTTTGTAACCTAATCTCTTTGGCTTAACTAATCAGAGAGTTAAAGTGTACTGTGATTTTTGATGAAAACTTGTGTTTGATATAGGACCGCATCTCAAAGAGTCTGATTGGAGTAGGTAGATTGCGAGGAGAGGTCTACTGCTTCGACACATTCTCGTCTTCAGCGGCTCAAGTCAATGCGATAGGCTCTCACAACTTGTGGCTTTAGGGCACCCTTCGGATCAAGCTTTATATTTGCTTTCTAAAGAATTTAACTTCAATAGTAGTATTGGAAATAATATTGAAGGACTTTGTGATATTTGCTTTCGTGCCAAACAGACACGTACTAGGTCTGTCACTAGTGAAAATGATGCTAAAGATTATTTGAACTCATTCATTGAGACATTTGGGGTGCATATAGAGTACCTTCTCTCTATGGTGTCCAATGTTTTCTTAGAATCATTCATGAGGCTAGTCGTGTTGTTTGGGTTTATTTGATGAGGGCTAAAGGGGAAGTATCGGTTATGTTGCAAATTTTGTGATCATGGTGAAAACACAATTTGGTAAAAATGTGAAAATTATTGGAAGCGATAATGGAGAAGAATTTTTAGTTCTCATGAAACAATTTTACCAACAAAAGGGGATTGTACATCAAACAAGTTACATAGGTACCCCAAATCAAAATGTTTGAGTTGAGAGAAAACACATGGACATTTTAAATGTTGCTGGGACCCTCCACTTCCAAGCGTATCTACCACTTGATTTTGGGGTGAAACTCTCCTCATCGCGGGTTATTTGATTAATAGAACTCCAAGCAAGATATTAAATGGTAAAACTCCCTACGAGTATTGTCTGGTGTTAAGCCCTCATACGACCATGTTAAGATGTTTGGGTGTCTTTGTTACACTCACCTTAAGCCAAGGTCTTAGGAAAAATTCACTCTTCGGAGTCGGAAATGCATTTTTGTGGGATATTCTTATGATAAGAAGGGTTAGAAGGTTTATGATTTAGAGAATAATGAGATCATTATCAGTTGAGATGTGATTTTTCATAAAACAAGGTTTCACTTTTCCAAGTATCATATTGGGGAGCAAGAAGGGCGAAGATTGATTGGGAATATTAATGTCATTGTTGATGATTTTTGCTTGCATGATTGGGGTTTTCATGAAGGAATAGAAGAATTGAGTCAAATGAAATATAAACAAGCCCGCAGTAGAAGCAAGCCCACATCAAGTTTGATGGACAATAAACCCCTCGTCGTCCACCATCCAGGGAAGAGCCATATGTATCTGGGACATTTGGTTTTGCTGGGCCAACTATGCTTGCTGAGGTCGAGCAAATGCCCACATTGTCTGGGCCATCTGCTTCTAGCTCAGGCATGTCCACAGTAAGGGGGAGTCCTACTACTAAACCTCCATTGTCCAGCCCATTGCCCTTGATCAGGCCCGGCCCACTAGATAGCGGTGAGCTCCATCACATTTGGGGGATTATTTTTTTTATAATGCTCCAGTGACAAACCCCCCACTCGCATCCTCACTACCGAACGACTCTTCAGGTAATCCTTATCCCCTAGTTCATTATATCACATGCAACAATTTCTCTACTAGTCATAGTGCTTTTCTTACTACTATTATAAAGATTGTTGAGCCTAGGCACTATAAAGAAGCTATCGAAGATCCACGTTGGCGACAAGCTATGACTGAAGAGATATATGCGTTGGAAGACAATCAGACTTGGACTATTGAAGATTCGCCACCTGGAAAGAAACCAATAAGTTCCAAGCAGGTCTATAAAGTAAAATACAAGTCTGATGGAGCTATTAAAAGATTCAAAGCTCATCTCGTGGTGAGAAGTGATAATCAGCTAGAGGGGTCTGATTTCAACGAGACTTTCTCTCTCGTGGCTAAGATGTCCAGTGTGAGAACGTTCTTATTAGTTGCAGTTGCCAGAGGATGGGAACTCCATCAAATGGATGTTAAAAACACTTTCTTGCATAGTGATTTAGACGAAGAGGTCTTTATGTGGCTGCCACCTGGATTTTCTTCCGGTTCCCCTACCAAAGCATGCAAGTTACTAAAATCACTATATAGACTACGACAAGCACCATGATAGTCGTTTACCAAACTCTCCTCCACACTTACCACCTACGGATTTGTTAGATCTTATGCCGACTATTATTTGTTTACATAACGCAAGGGTAAGGTCTTCTTGTCTCTTATGGTATACGTTGACGATATTATTCTTGCCGGGAATGATTCCCAAGCTTGTGCCGCATTTAAAGTCTACCTAAACAATTGCTTTTGGATCAAAGACCTTGGTCCACTTAAGTACTTCGTTGGAATTGAAGTGGCTCGAGGGCACATGGTCTTTCCTCTGTCAATGAAAGTATACCCTTGAAATTGTGGGAGAGAGTGGTCTTCTGGGCCATAAGCCAACTGATTTTCCCATGGTAGAGAACAACAAACTTGTACTTGCAAAATGAAGAGTGTTAGAGGATCCTAGTCGGTATGGACGATTAGTAGGGCGCTTCATTTACCTCACAACTACTAGGCTAGTTTATGCAAGAGCCCAAAGAAGAACATATGGATGCTGCTCGTGGGGTTCTCAGGTATCTCAAAGGTACATCGGGTTATGGGATTATACTGCGTTCTAGTTGTGATCTACAAATACGTGCCTACTGTGATGCAGGCCGAGGCGCTTGTCCACTAACTAAACGATTTCTCACTAGATATCTTGTCACATTTGGTAGATCGCCAATTTCTTGGAAAACAAAGAAACAAACAACTGTTTCTCGCTCTTCAGCAGAAGCTGAGTATCGATTAATGACAGCCACAACAAAGTGAGTTGATATGGCTCAAAGAATTACTTGGTTCTCTTGGGGTGTTTCATGATTCTCTATGAACCTCTTTTGTGATAATCAGGCTGCGCTTCGTATTACTAACAATTCTGTGTTTTATGAATGCACAAAACATGTTCAGCTAGATTGTGGCTTTGTGCACAAAAAAATTTGAAGTCGGTGATCTTACTTTCTTCTATATTCCATCCAAGGAACAATTGGCGGATATATCCACCAAAGCTCTCGGAAAGAAATAGTTTACGCTCTTAAGGGACAAGTTGGGCATGGTCAACCAGTCAACTTTCATGCTCCACGTCGAGGGGGAGTATTATGTTATATTTGGAGAATATTATGATTTTATCCTTTGTATTATTTTTGTAATATGTCTGCTATAATTATCTCCTTGATTGTCTCCTAAATTTTGGGAGCACTTGTATTACTTTAGGGTTGTGTATATCACACCAATATGATTAATGAGCAGGCAAGGCAAATCAGAGGCAATAGAAAATTAGCCTAAAGCGTTTTTCTCCCACCCTGCTTTTCTCCTTCACAGTTTTCTTTAACACTGAAATTTTCCCTTCAGAATTGCCTTTCTTAATGAAACATGTTTGTTCAAACCAAACATAAACTAACTATTTAGCTAATAATGGGCCTGAATAAAAATGGCCTGAGTCAACCAAAACTCAAATCTAAATTTCATCCGGCAAAATGTCTCGTGATTCAAGGTTCAACCTGATTTGAAGCTGGATCTAGTGGCTTCTTTGTGAGGTCTAGTTGAGGCAAATGGGGTGCCACCGATAAGAAAGGATGGTCCAACTCGCAGGCTTGCACGACCGTACAACAGGAATCCAGTGCGGCCCAACATGGTGCTGGATCAGAGCCCATATCTGGACGATGACGCTACTTGGAAGGGTGCAAGGTTTTCAGGAATTCAAGAGATTACTCAATCATTTCAATAGAGCCAAGTTTTTCAGAAAAACGAGCTTAAACCCCAAATCCTTCAACTCTGTTAAAGCCCCACTGAAATCCAGGGACGAGCACCATCGCCATGGCGTTGCAGTCCCTTTGCTGTTCCTTTCTCTCTCCTAAGATTACGCCTTCCTTCCCTCGCCACACGCACACCGTGAGTCTCTCAGTTTTCCTTGTTATCCGTTTCCCTTTTTGTTTTGGGTTTCTCATATTTCATTATTTTGTTAAATTTGTGAATCTGTATTTGAAAAGGTTGGAACGAGTGCCGTTATTCGACAAGATCAAAGTTCCCAGCATGCGAATGCAGCAAAACGTAAGATTTCCTTTTATGTCCGATCGGGCTTTCAATTTGGTAGATTAGCTGCGGTTTAGCTCTATTTTGTATTTGCTAGTACTTATTATTGAACTTAATTCCTGTGGTTATGCTTTTCGAGTCGAAACTTACGTCATGTTCATATAGTAGCATCTTCTAGCATAGTTGGTGGGTTCTGACTTTAGGCTTTCTTCAGCATGTCCATTGTCTGGTTTAAAGTGGGGGTATAAGGATTCTCTGTTGCCCAAGGTGAAGGGGTTCTCCCGAATTTGTGCTTCGAGTTCTGAGAATTCGAATGCAAAATTGGGGGCTTCTTCCAAGAGTTCTACAGGTGTTCCTGTGAGGAAGTTTGATGGGGTTGAGCCATTTCGAGGCAAAGCAGGATCAATTTCATTCTATGGTTTGACTTACAATTCAGTAGAAGAGAGCAAACTGGTGTCATCTCCATTTAAGAGGAGCGGAGGTTCGGTGCTCTGGGTGCTTGCTCCACTTGCGTTGATACTATCTTTTATCCTCCCTCCGTTTTTTATCTCTGATGCAGTCAATGTTTTAATCAAAGATGGGATTCTTGCAGGTAAACTTCTGTCGGTTCTGATTTTAGTATGTTCATCTGTTGGAGTACTTGCTAATGTTGTGCTCATTCCCTCATCATGAAGCAACTTTCGTTTTCTTCTTTGAATCTGTGTTGCAGTTGATGCCTTTGAGCTATTGAATTCTATCTATTCTTGATTAAACTGCTGGTCATTGTCAGTAATTTACGGTCTGCTTGGTACTTGTATAAACTTTTTTCAAACAATGCGTTTATCGGTAGGATCTTCGCAGAGAGATTTAGTTATCTGGTCTGGCATGTTAGACACAGGGAAATAGCCTGCCTGGCTCTTTGGCTAACTGCGCATGGATGTCACTGCATATGACTTATGATGTGGATTGATAGGTTACCTGAAAATAGTATTTCAGTAAAAAGCCACAGCTGCAAATCAAACTCTTTTAGTCAATTAGACTTCTTTATAAATGTAATCTAGTTGTGATAGTCTGATAACAAGAAGAAAATGTTAAACGTATATCTTGGAAAGGCACAGATTAGCATAAGGCATAAAGATGCATGAAAAATAGAAAACGAAGCAGTGGTTATTGCAAATTGGTGAAGGAGCAGTGATTCCTCATTGAGAAGAAGCTCTGAAATTGTATATGTTAGCCTTTGTTTCTAGTTCTGTATCCTCTAGCGCTCAGCCCTGACCCTTATTCAGTCCTCTTAATACTTGTAAGCTGCTAGTACTTGAAAGATTAGGTATTTCCTTTGTTCCCTTCTGCTCACCATCTGAAGTACTAGAAGTGTCCTTTTCTTTATTAGGGAATGCATTATTAATGGGATAACTGACTGTGATTTACTGCACCACTTAAAATGCAGAGATCGTGGCTCCCCTTTCATGTGAAGCTGTATTCTACGCTGGCATAGCAGCCTTTGTTTTGATAACTGATTGGGTTCAGAAACCTTATCTGGAATTTAGCACAAAACGATGGGGACTCATAACGGGTTTGAAGGGACACTTGACAACTTTGTTCTTCTCAATGGGCATTAAGGTTGTTGCTCCGGTAATCATCACAATTGCTACATGGCCAATTCTAGGCATGCAGGCATTCACTGCGGTGGCTCCCTTACTCTTCGGTTTTCTGGCTCAATTTGCACTTGAGAGTTTTGTTGATAAGCGAGAATCATCTTGTTGGCCCGTGGTTCCCATCATATTCGAGGTACTTCTGAGTGTTGGTTGATTTTGCTTTCTTGTTTTATATCTAAACTATTTCTCTTAGAGATAGAAATTGGCATTGCAGGTCTACAGATTATATCAACTGACTAAAGCCGCACAATTTGTGGAGAAGTTGATGTTTGTGGTGCAAGGGGCTCCAAATACCCCGCAAGTAGTAGCAAGATCCAGTGCCTTAGTAGCTATGTTGGCGACCTTTCAAGCAGTGGGTCTGGTTTGCTTGTGGTCGCTGTTGACATTTCTTCTAAGACTATTTCCTTCTAGACCTGTTTCCCAGAAGTACTGATTTTGTGAAGCTGTATATGCTGCAACCTTTTCGCCTCTGGCTGATCTCTTGCTCTGTGGAATCAATTAAAAGCTCTTAGTGAACTGATGTACATCACTGTCTCGGCTTTTTTGATTAAACAGTTTGTAGAAAGATAGAAACAGATAATTATCCAAAGTCAACTCTGTTTCTCATTCAGCATTTTCCCCCTAATTAGATGGATGCTTATTTGCTCCAGTTAATAACTTCACATCTGCTATTTTTTTGTTCTTGTTTTTTTTTTGGTTTTTTGGTGAACGTAGCACAAAGGCTTCTATAAATGGGGGTTTGAATCCGAGTCTTTTCGTATCAACTTTGAGAGATTTTCTTAGTTGAGATAATTTGCAGTCAGACCTGTCAGACTTGTTAAAGCTACTTGATGGAGCCATAATAATCCTTGTTAGTGCAAGTTGTGCAGCATAACATCCCCAGAATACCCACCCCGTCTTCAACCTCGGATCTCGCTCTTGCGTAACCCTAGCCTGGTTGGGCAACATTTCTCTAGTTAGGGAAGTTGGGGAACCCCGGTATCATTAGTAGATATCAACACCGATGTTCTCTAGTTTCACCTTTTAGTTCATCCACACCTGTTTTTATAAGGGGAAAACATACGGGCATCACTTGTACGGATTATACAATACATGTGGGTTTATGCACGTTGAGGTATGTAGCACCTATTGGGATAGAAAAATTAGCCTTTTTAGTGTTGATCTAGTGAAAGTAATAGGTTTTATAGATTTTAAAAAGTTTGAGCATATGGTCACCTAGGCTCATAAACCCGAGAGCAGATGCGCGGCTAACCCCCCCCCCCCTCCCAAAATAAATGCTAGGATTAGCGCCATCAACATCTGTTGTGACTGGTGAGAATCGGAAAGCCACTTGGACATTGGGTATGGATGAGAACGTTACGTGGTGGGACTTGAGTGCGTAATCTACTACATCAAATGTCAGCAATTGACTTCTGGCTCTGGTAAACGTCTGTTCTATACGAAAAATTGATTAAGTTACAATTTTTTTTGTCTAAATTTAAAATTCGAATAATTGGTCATGTCCGAATGGAAATTCGAGTCCTTCAAGTGATAATTCAGATACGTGCCGTCAATTTTGTGACCAATTTGAGTTTGGGCAAATTGTTCGGGTTTGGACAAATTCGGACATCCGGATTGTCAGATTTGGATATGGGACAATCAGATATAGGTATGGTTTTGGTCTAAAATCTTCTGAGTTTTCGATCTAAAATTCAAACAATCAAGTTTGAAGGTGATGCATCTGAGTCCGGGATTGGTCATTTATATAATTTTGGTTAAACTTTCAAAAACTCCAAATCCAATACACTAATAATCTAGCCACCAGACGGGGTGCGGGGTCTGATATAGCAGTGTTACCTTTGAATGTAAAATTATACAGAGACTGATTCTGATTGGTCCTAAATTTAAAAACCATAGACTACCTATCATCTATAGAAATAGAGCAGAACAAGTTTAGAGAGACATTTTACTTTAATCCATACAATCTAAGTTGAAAAAAATAATCCAACCCCCCTTTTTCAAACTTCCAAAAATTCAAACTATAAATTCGGACATTCAGATATTTGGATTTGGATCCGCATCTTATTAGTTATTAGGGTGTCCAAATCTACAATTGGTACTTGATTTGAGCTTGGTATCTGTGTCCGAGTGTCTGATTTGACGAATCCACATTGAGCCAAACCCAATTTTTTTTCCACTGTCTTTTCTCACTTGATATAGGCAGCCTAGACCGCGCTTTGCTTGCTTGAGGGAGCTTGGCCCGCCTTGATGCACAAGTAGCCGCAAGGAAAATAGAGGGCATAAGAGCTTAATAATTCCATATTTATCTTTCTTTTTTTTTTTTGTTTTAATGTTTGGGCTGGCAGGCACCCCACCCCCACCCATTGGAGGTGCGTGTTCCGGGTGCTTAAGAACCCTACTAGCACCTACAGGGATGGAACTAGGAGGACCCTTCCCCACTTCCTCCCCCCCCCCCCCCCAAAAAAAAGAATGACATACTTATTACTTGAGCCACTAGCTACAGCAACATAAAAGTTCGGTATCCTAGCAGTTTTGGCCCCCGTTATCATCGGCAGCTATGTGATGTCATACCTCATATTGTAACTGTAGGAATAAATAGGACTAACCTAAATGCGGAAGTATACTGTCGATAATAGTCCACGATAATATAAGAATACCAAGCGGCTACTAGAGCCGCTTTAATGTGCCACGTCCTAAACCCAAGAGCCCAACGGATGGTGGCTCAACCGTGAGAGAGAATTAGGAGAATATGAGAGATGTAATATCAGTGTCACACTTGCTGACCCCCTAAGCACCCCTTATATAGTTTGGGGTGTGGCTAGGGTTGTTGCCCTAGGCAACATAAGTGGCCGTTGGGCCTAAACCTATTAGGCCCGACCAACAGCTCCCACTCGACCACTTAGGCCGTAAAACACGTGTTCTCCATGTACCACAATTTCTCACGCTTCATACCAGGAATAGGACGTGCGACCAAAACTAACAAGTAGTGTTATATTAAGTTACTATCCAACTAACATAACACCTTCAAGAAATGCGATACCCAAAACCATCCCAGTGCATCACCAGTGGCATTTCAATTCCCTCATGCCTGATATCATATGATTATGTTCTCAACATAATCGCCCGGGCTGATATAGTGATGGTGGATCGGTTTTTCCTTAAATACTCATGAAATTTCATCTTAATTTAACTGCTTTTCTAGCGTGTTCTCGCTGAACCGTATACATCGTGGTTCTTGAGAATCACATTAAGGTAGCATCATTAAGTTTCGACTTAATATCATAGCTTTAAGTCAAACGGTTATCGTCCATAGGGCCACACAGTGACAAGTGATAGGGAATTCAATTGTCACCCCACATATGGGTCGTCTTATAAGCATACACAGTATGAGATGTGTGTCACGGCATAGCTCCCACTTAGCTGGGTTCGTCACTCTTTATGCCATGCGAATCGTCAGTCTAGATTTTCACCCAAAAATCTAACCTGAGCCACTAGATCAACATACTGAATGTTGATCTTGACACTCAAAATTCGGCTTTTAAGGCTTCAATATGAAAATTTATTTCATACTCGACTCCCTCGAGTCTCATCTTAGTCTCACTAAGGCGGCTATATTCATTCTACTCATGCATTTCCAGTGTGAGTAATCAATATTGCACACCTAGTGCTAATGTGATTCAGTCTCATCCTGCCCGCTACTTAAACGTCAAGGCGATTGCCTGTGTGACTTAGGCCAATCAGAAGCCCGTGACATTTCAATATGCCTAACGTGCAACAATTAGTTATGAGCATTTTACCCATTTGTAAAAGAAACATGTCCATAACGTAATAGGACATGTCTAACTGCTTTGAACGTATCATTAGGAATGACTTTAGTTAAGAGAACATATCACCTTGTTAGTGTATATATACCTAATGGCAATGCTTTTTGTCTCTATGGTACAAGACATACAATCTACCTCCATAGCTAACATTGTTGTGCAGCTTTGCTTCTTTGCACACCATGACATGGCTCCCCCACTCAGGTTGAAGGCATGTCCTGAGGTTGACTTAGACTTATCCAAGTCACTACTCCAATCAATATTTGAGTATCCTCTCAACTCGAGGCCTCCTCCTTGATAGCAAAAGACAGTGTTATCAATACCACGAAGGTAGCGCTTGATTCTCTTGACGACTTGCCAACCAGCAAGTTTGGGGTTACTTCGATAACGACTTATCAAACTAACCGCAAAGTAATATCGGGTCATGTACATAACATGGCTTACAATAAGCTTACTATGATACTAAGGTTAGGGACTTTTGTTCATTATCTCTATTTTGTCATCTGTTTTAGAACATTAAGCAAAACTCAAGGTTGGACCATTCTCAACTGGATTATCCACGGGCTAGGGATTATAAACCCAAAATTATTCCAAGACATTTTGATGCATGCTTCTTGGGACGGCTTTGGATTTATTTCCACTCCCAGGACATACCTGGATTCACCCGTGTCCTTCGTCTCAAAAACATAGAATAACTACCTTTCAGTAGCTTTAATCATCTCCAAGTTGTTCCTAGTCATCGGTATGTCATCAACGTGAGGAACGTAATCCCCATGTTGATCTTCCGACATACACAATGGTATTCTGAGACCATAGAAAAGCCAAAATGGCTTTATGGAATCTAGAGTACTAAAAACTGGAAGATTGCTTAAGATCATATATGGACCTTTTAAGACGACACACATTGTCCTCTTATCCCTTTGATACAAAATCAATGGGTTAGTCCATATAAATCTCTTTCTCAAGATCACCATTAAAAAAAACAATCTTTACTCTATTTCGAACTCAAAGTCCGAATGGGAAATCAGGGCTAGGAGTATCCGGGCCTGAACTTATCAATTGAACTATCCATACGATATTTTATCTTGAAGACTTACATCGGAGTGGAGTTTTAACGAGTTCTCAAGCCTTGTCAGCGATTCCATCTCATTCCTTATGACATCCAGTCATTTTCTGTGATTTAGTGAGCCAATCGCCTCTTGATAAGAGGTAGATCCCTAATCTCCCGATGGAGTACATAAGAATATTTCTTTTCTAATTTGGAAAAAAAAAAAACGTTGAGGAATTCTTCTACGCTTAGTCATTGGGATCCTGGGATCTTCATTATTTGTCTGCCTAGGTAAGAAATCCCTCCCTCTTTTTCTAAGAGGTATGAGACTAGAAGTTTTTCCCTCTTTCTCTAAGAGGTATGGAACCCTGATTATGAAGAGAAGATTACTCCCACTATCCATTGGAGGTGGGATCTTGAGCATGAGGACTAACTACATGTTCAGGAATAACTCTCCTCAACAATTGGAGATTGAGGACGAATCTCATTCTCCTTGACAGACAAACCTTCACCATTCTTACCAAGTAAGAAATGTGTACCATCCTCAGTGACTTAGTGAGAATTCAAATCCTCCCCCTCACCGAGAGGTGGTTGAAGGTGTTGTTGTAACACATACAAATTGAGGTCCTTTTAAATTTCACCAAATGCTAGGGAACTTATCCTTAAGAAAATCGACACTACGGGATTTTGTTTCACGAAGAAAATATTCATGATCTCGATTGGTTCGAAGAGTTTTAATATTTCGTCCCAATTGAGTTCTACTACCGCTATAAAGTATATGAACACATCGAGTACTTAATAACGGTGGGATAGTAGGTACTATACCTATATCATAAATATATATGTAGCTCCATGATATGCTTTCATATTCATGGACCCGCAGATGTCTAAAGTGAACGAACACTAAGGGATTTGATGGACTCGAAATCTTACAAAAAAGATTTCCTACTACTTTACTAGCTCGGCATAACTCACATTTTGCACCTTAAGCCTAGTGAGTTGGTCTTAAAAGGTCATCTTTAGCTAGTTAAATCTATCTTGACCCTTATGGTCAAAACGAGCACGTCTAAAATAGATTCAAAAATGAGACAAGGATGGAAGATGTGCTATTTCGTCCATTGAAAACACCTTTTAATGTGACATGGCCAAACAAATCACCATGCCATATGATGTCTAAGATATCTAGACGAAAATTAAAGAAAACTAACCTTAGGGACAGAAGACATAAGGAAACATCGCACCTCAGGTGCTATATGCCCCTCTTTATTTCCCTTAGTCTTTTTTTTTTCTTCCTTTTGCAATACCAATCTTTCTTCTAGAACTCTATGAGGGAATGGATCGGATGAACCTGATGCCAAGCTAATCCCAAACATACTTAACAGTGGGATAACTTTCAATCCCTCACTAGACTGTCATTCATGCGGTACTACAAAGTATAGCATGTTGATCAATCCATTCTCGAACCACTTTTGGTATGCTTTTAAGTTTTCTGGATACTGTTCACTAGCAGCACCATCTTTGCCATCCTATGAGACCTAGAACCTAATGAGTGTCCTAACATTTCACGTTCATTCAGAAGAAACTGAATCTTCTGACATTATGTATCACAGTCAGCGCTTTCAAGTTCTTTTATTGGTAAACAAATTACCAACCTTATTGCCATATCTAAAAGGTATATATTCTTTAAAGTGGACATTAGACATATTTTCAAATAAATAAATTATCAAAAACTCCATTATCCATGTCGTATGATCGAAAATTTTGCTAAGCTCATAATCATCTCATACAAGCATGAATTAGAAGTTTTTATAACTTATTTATCACAATTTTCCATAAAACAAAATTTATGGAGAACATTATGGTTAAACAAATTAACATTTCAGATATATCACAAAGATATCCAACTTAATATAAACCAAATTTACATGAAGTTATCTCATTATTTATAACTACTAATATGTCATTTAGAACTCTATCAATGACATACCAAACATAAAATTCAAATTATTATATAAAACACATTTATATAATAAAATGAATCTATAATGCTAAACATATTTGAATAATAGCATGTTATAAAAGAATTTCATAAAATGCCCAAATAGCAATATATAAAACACATTTATATAATTATATGAAACTTATTCAAATGTTACTCGCAAATTATAAAACACATTTATAATATTACGAATTTAAGTTTCATAAAACCAATTCATAAAACACCGCTATATCACACAATTAGCAGGTAACATGAAACGAATCCACATTCATTAATTTGGGTAAGGAAAAAGTGCTAAAACAATTATCAAGTTTACTACAACCCATGTAGTTCATATATATAAAATACATTTATATAATACTAGTAATTGGTGATTCACATGAAACATATCCATGCATTCGAACGCAACATAATTTGTAACATGAAATATATCCAAATATTAATCGCAATTAATTATATATAGAACAGATCCATATAATATTAGAATTTGGATGAAACGAGTTCATAATAAGACTCGTAAATTATATAAAACGTATTCATATAATATTGCAAGTTTAAATTTCATGAAACAAATTCATAAAATAATCAAGTATACTATACTTCCAAATAATAGCATGAAACTTGTTCATGTAAAACTTAATGAACCATTTGTTAACGACAGAACAATTAACTGATTCATAATTGCTCATATTTTGTGTAAAAATATTGAATCATGAAACACATTCATGTAACGAGCTATTATATAAAACGTATTTATATAATGTAACTTATGAAACATATTCATTTGCCGACCAAGTGGGATCTTCATATCACACAGACATTTATTGAACTCGAGTAAAACAAATTTACGTCATACATACTAATTTTATATATGAAACAAATTCATATAACTTCAACTCAATGGATCGGTAACAAGTTACTCGGTCAGGAAAATGTCAAGTTGATACATATATAAAACGAATTTATATATGACATTAAACATATTAATGTTTTTATAACGAAATCATACATTCAGGATTAAAATGAATTCGAAACCTTAATTCAGCGAAATGAATTAATTGCATGAAATTTTATCAACTCGAATATCATTATAATTCAATTAAAATCATGCTATGACTAATGATAATAATTAAACAATAATGGCTGAAAAATAATTTGGCCTAAAATAGCCGAAAATAGTCTGATCCATATCATTGAAATGCGACAAGAAGTAAACCGGCTCAAAAAGAAAAACGGTCCAAAAACAAAACTTGGGCCAAATAACCAGCCCACTAAACTGGCCCCCCTTGCCTTTTATTGGATGTTACAGCCCAAATCAAGGAGGGTGTTAAGGGCCTAAACTTTTACTTCTTCTCTGCCACTCGACCTCTCTCTCTCTCCTCTCAGTCTTTCTCTGCTTGCTAGTTCTCGACCTCTCTCTCTCTCTTCGGTTCTTGGTCTGCCTCTCAAATTCTCCCGACGCCATAGCCAGGAGCACGAAGCTCCTTTCTGGGCACTTGTCGTCATGACCATGGCAGCCACCACCACCGTTTCAGTTCCCTGAAAACCACCCATGTGATGTGAGACCACCGCCCCCTTCGCCTTCGATCTATGCTGACTTGTCGAGAACAGATGCTACCACCACGTAGATCTCTAAGACCGAGTTTGGGAAAGTGGCCTACGCAGCCATGCGCCACTGAGGCGGCGGCGCGTGGACACACGCGCCTCCGGTTATGGTGTTTTTGTAAGTTTCTCTCTGAGGTCACGTAGATCGGCAAGCAAAGGCGCGGTTGGAGGAAGAAGAAGGGCAAACTAAGCCTTCGTTGGCGGCGCATGTTGGGACGCGCCACCCTTCCCCCGGCGGCTGATAGGTATTTTTTCGAAACTACCTTCTCTCCCCCTCTTTTTTTTTTTTTTTTTTGGGTAATCGACGGTTTTGGTGAGGGCCACTTAGGCCTCGCTGGATCCACCGCCACTACTGCCACAAAGGCGTGGGTGGTGGGACTATTTTGGCGGCAGACCACTAAGGTCTTTGCTGCCGCCACCACCTCGGGATTTCAGTGGGAGAGTCTGTGAGGGTTAGGGTTTTAGAGTCATGGGGCAGAGATTTGTTAGGGTTAGGGTTTCGGGTCCTTCCCCCTACCCTTTTTTTTTAATTTTACCAGGATTAGGGAAAAAATACTGATGCCGCTGATTTATGAATTGCACATAGCATGATAGCATGACACTCAAACAGAAGCTAATCGAGTCTGTTCTTTAGATTAAATAACATGCTTGTATCGATTAACATGATCGTAAAACTGAAACTGCTCAGAACAAAAATCCAGTCTTTAAACATGGAGGCATGCTTGGCTGAATCACTATCATCTATTTTTACTCTACGGCATGAGTGCTAAAATCAAACTGCACATGCTAATCTCGAAGGAACAGATATATCCAATACGTAATACATCTAAAGACATAATCTTTAAGTGGATTCTGGGCATAATAATTGCATAAGCATGCTTTTGAAATTAGCAGGTTTGCATAATCACGAAAATTAAGCAAATAATCTCATAAATAAGCATGCTTTTTGAATATTAGGGTTGCATAATTACGAAAATTAAGCAATTAAACATATAAACTAGCATACTTTCAATAAATCAGGTTTAGCAAATTTATCAAACTATCAATCGGGAATAATCCGAACAGTTTAGGCCCTGATACCACTGTAGGAATAAATAGGACTAACCTAAATGCGGAAGTATACTGTCGATAATAGTCCACGATAATATAAGAATACCAAGCGGCTACTAGAGTCGCTTTAATGTGCCACATCCTAAACCCAAGAGCCCGACGGATGGTGGCTCAGCCGTGAGAGAGAATTAGGAGAATATAAGAGATGTAATATCAGTGTCACACTTGCTGACCCCCTAAGCACCCCTTATATAGTTTGGAGTGTGGCTAGGGTTGTTGTCCTAGGCAACATAAGTGGCCGTTGGGCCTAAACCTATTAGGCCCGACCAGCAGTAACTTTTTGTATGAAACCGTCTTATGCCTACGTGATATTTTTTTTTAGCAAAATTCCACCATATTGAAAAAAGTTTCAACTACGATAGTTGACAAATTTAAGTTATCCATTTCAATACAATTAATATTAACCGTACACAATTTTCACCTACAACCTACATAACTGGTTGACTGACTCTCTTTCTTACAGGCAACCCCTCTTTTACCCATAATTTTACAGCATTCTAGTTTCTCATGTCCACCAGCCATTGTAGATTGTAGTCGATGAGGCTCCTCAGCTGCTGCTTAATGGTCTTGGCCGAGCATTGAGCCGCGGCGATTTATTGCAAATTTCCAGTATAATGGAGGTTCGTTCTTCCTCCCACCATGAAGATCTTAGAGGTGGCTATTGACAATGCTGATTTTTTCATCCATGTTTATCAAGTTATATCTAGTCGGAGGAACATCTACAAGACTACATGCAATATATAGCAACGGAGAAGCTATGTGTATCTAAGAAATGGTTAGCGTTGTATCCCTAGTGTTACCATTCACCAAGCCAATAAAGGAAAGATTTAGGAATGAAACGTCCAAAGAATAATTCCTCCAAATTACCGATTCTCTCCGGAAAAAAAAAAAAAGTTTAGAATCCTATAGAATTGAAGATACATGAATTCTTTCCTTCTTTGATTTATGTTGGATCCTCTATACATTCTACTGAATTCTTCCATTTGTTAGATCATAAATTTTTTGATAAGACCGTCTCATATAAGGATTATTGTGAGAAGGACTTCATTAAGGGTGACTTTTTTTGAGGTGTCACATTGACACTAATCATATATTTTGAAGTAACTTTTTAAAGAAGGAGTGCGGACGCTCCAGTGAGGACATGTGAGAGAATTAACATCCCAAGAGGTAAAAGAGGAAATGGACGATCAAAAAAGAGTTTGGATAAGGTGATTAGAGAGGACTTGAAAGTTGCAGGGTTAACGGAGGACATGGCTTAGGATAGGAGACTGTGGCGGGATAGGATTAAGATTTTAAATAGCAGAGAGTTAGCCTCCTAGCTGGTCACTCGGTTGCAGCAGAGTGGGCTTGGTTGTAGTTTTTTTCGCACGTCATGTTTGCATGCAGGTAGTTCATACGTCTAGGAAGAGACATTATTTGCCTACTTCTATTTGTTAAGGTACAGTATCTTCCTCTGCCTTGTTGCACTTACAGTTACATAGTTACTGCCACATGATTTTTTCCCCCCATTTTTTTCCTTTCGTATTCCTTTATTGACTTTCCAAGACTTATCCTTAGTTCTTCTCCATAAAATATTTTTACAAAATCCTTCTTCTATATAATGTTTTCATAAAATCGAATTTTTGTGGGTCCTTGGAATCAGCCTCTCTACGGGCAGGATTGTCGGTAGGAGTAAGGTTGCCTACATTTGGATCTCCCTAGACCCCGTGAAAGCGAGACCCACACTGAGAGTAGTTGTTGTTGTATCACGGTATCCTCTAGATAAACTATTAGTCGCTCTAATTATTATTAAATGTCACCACAAAAGCTTTTGTCTTATGATAGGTCTTATATAAGACGATCTCACACAGGACTTCTCATTGTTAGATAAGATGAGCATGTGATTAGCTAGTTGTTCATTCATTGACTGCACATATATTGATTTATCGTCATTACTCCCTAGAGATACACTCAGTACCATTAATTTTCTGTCTGTTACTGGAGCTCATTGGCTTTCCCTTTTTATGCTGTGCGTTGGGTTGGGGTTTCATTGATTTCATTTGAAATTCATACACACTGCATTTTGGGAACTTGCTAAGACAGAAATTTCAGAATTTGAGTGTGAGGGGGAGAAAAAGAATAATTGTAAGAGCAAGAGGTGTACAATTATTGATAAACCAGGCGGAAAAATTGTCTCCAACTTACAAAGAATTATAGCAATGTTCTTGTTCATCTCTTCCAGCATGCTCACGTGTAACTCACTGGAGCATAAGTTTCTGAAAAACTCACTTAATTCGACCAAGGGTCCCAATACATCTTCCGGAAGAGCAGCAAAAGCTACTGGAAGAAGATTCTCCAGGAACACATGATGATCACGACTTTTCATATTTTGCAACTTTGTATTAGATGGATCCACCCAATTTCCCACATTAGAACAATAACCATCAGGCACATGAACCTCTCGCAACCATTGGCAGACAGCCCTTTTTTGAGGTAATGACAGTGTAAACTTGGCTTTTGGCTTACACAATCTATCAGTTGACCCTCTTGTAACCAAGTTCAACTCTTGCCTACTACACAGAATAGACATATTTATTCTTACTTTGATATCGTCCTTTGTTTTTCCGGGCACATCCATCACTGTGTTTATAATATTTTCACTGAAATTTTTCTCTATATGCATAACATCAAGGTTATGCCTCAGAAGTTGATGCTTCCAATACAGCAACTCCCAAAAGA
This sequence comes from Carnegiea gigantea, assembly GCA_029747015.1. Lineage (NCBI taxonomy): Eukaryota > Viridiplantae > Streptophyta > Magnoliopsida > Caryophyllales > Cactaceae > Carnegiea > Carnegiea gigantea. Next base: position 730,074 of record JAKOGI010000192.1, on the reverse strand, counting down.
TACTTTGTTTTGTCCAATTATGTTCATTTTCGTCAAATCCCGAAATTTGAAAATGGATATTTTCAGTCACTTTAGGCAATGTCGACACTATTTCAGACAACATTTCACCAGAAATCCTTTGGGGAGGGCCAATGTGTACGCTCTTTCCTTTACGGAAGGCAACTTTATTAGCTCTAAAGCAATGATTTCGAGGCAAGAACCGACGATGGCAATCAAACCAAGAAGGCTTTCGGCCATGCTGTAACTGGAATGCACAATTTTGGTTCATACAAACCGGACAAGCTAACAACCCATGAGTACTCCATCCGGATAACATACCATATGCTGGAAAATCATTAATTGTCCACATCAACGCGGTATGCAATCTAAAAGTTTCCCCGCATGAAACATCAAATGTATCAACCCCAACATCCCACCGCATTTTTAACTCATCAATTAAGGGCTGCAAGTACACATCAATCCTATTCTTCGGATTTGATGGGCCCGGAATAAGACAACTTAAAAACATGTATAGAGTTGTCATACACATATCTGGAGGCAAGTTGTAAGGTGTAACTACAATTGGCCACACAGAATATGCTCTTCCAGATATGAAAAATGGTGTGAAACCATCAACACAAAGACCTAACCTTATATTTCGAGGCTCTGCTACGAAATTCGGATACTTTTGATCAAAATGATTCCAAGCTAATCCATCCGACGGATGTTGGAGAACACCTGATTCTTGGCGGTGCTCATGATGCCATCTCATATGAACGGCAGTCCTTTTCGACGCATACAGTCGTTGCAATCTTGGGATTAAAGGCAGATAGTGCATTTTTGCATATGAAACAACCTTATTACCTCGTTGGTTGGATTTCCTTGGTAAATATCTTGCATGTCCACAAAACTTACATGCGGACATCCCCTCATCATGTTTATAATAAAGCATGCAACCGTTCGGACAACAATCAATTTCCTGAACATCCATACCTAAATCTCTCACTTTTCTGAGTTGTTGATGATAATTTTTTGGAATGCCACTTTCAGAAGGGCATATGTCTTTCATCAGGTCAACAACTTCATTAAAACAACGTTGAGACATGTTGTTCCCCGATTTAATACTAAGTAGTCTCATAGATGTTTCAAGTTCAGTTATGTTGCACCCTTCATACAACGGTTTTTGGGCAGACTCAAGCATAGTATAAAATGCCTTAGGATTTGCGTCCTGATGGCTACTCATGTTCATTTGATTAGTTTGGAAGGCAGCATGAAGCATGTTCTCCATATGATTATGATCGGTGTGATCGGAATCAAAATTCATAGAATGTGAACTACTTGCACCCCCTGCTTCCGAATTATCTTCTTCCCCATGACTTGTCCAATACCAATAATTCTTGACAAACCCCTTTCTATACAAATGTGACTTTACAACATCAGGTGTAAAATATTGCATATTTTTGCACTTCGCACATGGACATCTGTAAACTCCATTAACTCTATACTCCTCTTGATTTCGTGCAAATTCATCAAACATATTAATTCCCATCAACCACTCATCTCTAAGTCCATATCCATTAGGATTTCTTCTCCTATACATCCATTGACGATGCAACGGCCCATCCATATCTTGCTAATATGATTGCCTTAATTGTTATGTAAACTACAACCAATTACAATAAAAATTTTTTAGAAGTCTATTTAACCAGTTCAACATATATATATATATATATATATATATATATATATATATATATATATATATATATATATACACACACATATATGTATTACAAAAAAATATATATATATTACATAAAAATATATTTAATAGAACTATTACATATATCACAATGCACCCAAATAAGCATCATAGATAAATTACACAATATTTTACTCCATTTGTTCAAATAAATACACTTAATAAATAAACTTAAAATTGAATGTAATTCACATCCATATTTTACGACACAAATAAAGTACATATTAAACCAACCAAGTCATCCGAACAATTAATCATCTCTCAAGAAAACAATATTATTCGCATACTTATCAAAAATTAATATACATAACAAATTGAATCTAAAACGAACATACTTAACATTCCTAAAACATTTACTAAAACAAAACATATATTACACATGCTTACGCACTCACAACTATTTCAATTATTCAAATCAACATACATTACATATTAAATTAAAGTTATATTATACTTGTTTTCCATCAAAATAAATCCTCACAAAACCTAAAATACAACAATGAATAGAATTAAACATATACGGTATAAAAAATAAATTCAGCACAATAATATTATTTAATATCTACATATGCGTCAATAAGCATCAACCACAAATTAAACACCTTAGCAAATTTAAATCAATCTATACTTAACATACTTAAATCTCGCAAAAATATAACAAAAATTCTTCATATATAGAACAAATTATAAAAAAATTAAATCATACCTCAAAAAATATTCATGCATAACATATTTAACATTTTATAATAAATAAACTTGTTTCACTTAAACTATTCATTTTAATAAAACATAATATACATACTTAACATATTTAACATTTTCAAATAACCAAATAATTATTGCAGATCTACATACTTAACATGTTTTACGCCTATTATTGTAATATACATATTTAATAAATTAAACAAAAAATTAACGTTATTCAAATTCATATTCAACGGAAAAAATAAATTATTCAAACTAAACAAACATGCTTCTACTAATTTTCACACACCCGAAAAATGAACATAACATATCAAATTAACACAACTTGAAAACGCAACAATTCTACTAACCTTCACATACCCGAAAAATCAATCAGATTATAGACGGTGATGGCACTAGCGTCGGCGATAGCGGTGGCACTGGCGGCGGCAAAACATGAAAAACAAAGACCATAAAAAATATCAATTAACTTAACTATTTGAATTTCAAACAATAACTTAAGCGAAAATATGACTTACCGTTAAATTTTTCGATGAACAAAAACTGAAGATCTCACTTTCTCTCTCTTCCTTCTCCTCCTGCTTCTCCTCCCTCTCTCTCTTTTCGCACAACTTTCTCTCTCTAATTCTCAAATACCGCTCGAAAATTTCCCCTCCCCGAAATTTAAAGCTGGGCAAGCCAAAAGCTCGAGATCCGCGTCGGAAATCCGACGGAATTTCCGACGGATTCCGACGGAGCTCGTGCCCGTCGGAAACGGCCCTGCGTTCCGTCGGAAATTCGCAATTCCGTCGGCCTCCGTCGGAAATTCCGTCGGATTTTCTGTTATTCTCCGACGCCTATCTGACGCGTCGCTTTTTCCGTCAGAGCTGAGCAACGTTTTCGTAGTGGGAGTGAGGGGAAAATTAGAGGAATAGGAAGATAATTTGATGGTTGAGGAGAGAAAGGGAAACTAAGAGGTACAGAGGTGTACAATAATTAGTAAACCAAAAGGGAGTGAGGGGAAAATTGGAGGAATATGCAGATGCTTTGATGGTTGAGGAGAGAAAGGGAAACTAAGAGGTAGAAAAACGCAGCTATTGATTTCAAGTTTGTCAGATAGAGCTATATCCATGAAGAGCGACAAGTACTCTTGAGAGGCGATCGAAAGGAAAGAGGGGCATGAAGACTCGAAGTTGCCAACTGGGGATGATCTCTCAAATGTAGTAGTTGAGTGGCTGAGTAAATGCAGGAACTACCACGGAAGGAGAGAGAGAAACTAGCAGTTACAATTACCTGTTGTAGTTACATAAATCCAAGATCACTTTGATTTTAATCAACGGTTAGTATTAAATTCAACCATAGTAATTGAAAAAAATTCAATCACCATAGAGACTTCATATTTTTTTAACTAAATTAAAGAGTGGGTGGTTTGAAGAGCGTGATTTCACTCACCCTACATCTTCAAATTTAAAGAAAAAAATATTTAGCAAGCTTCCCTCGCTTACCAAAATTTTTCATGCAATCCTACTTATATACAAACTATATGGGGCTATTGATGCATATTCCCATATACATCATTTTTATTTAAGGTCAACTTCCAAGAAGAAAAGTGTCAAACAAGAGCGTACATGGGAACTCTCATATTTTCTCTTATTATGTGAGTTCAAGGACTTTAGACACCATGAAGAAGTCAAGCAAGTGGCAAAAATCTGGATAAAACTCATATTCCTTCCGGAAGAATTGGTGCCCGATTCATCCCTACGGAAGCACTCAAAGGGAAGTTGTCCTGCTCCAGTCCAGTTCTGATATAGGTGTAATGTTCGGATCACAACTTTTGATCTACTTATCCAAATTGAGCAAATGAGCCCATTCTGGAAAATAGATTTCTAGGGCTTTCCAACAAGCCCAGAATCACCTGATTTGGACGTGTGTGCTGAGAGTTATGCTCAGTTGAAGTGGAGGCTGCTGCAAGGATTAAATGCTGAGCAAATGAAGAGACTTTGGTTACATGACATCATGTGGATGACATCATGCACGACTTGGAGTGTTCTAGATGGATGTCTTCAGCTGATTGGAAGCCTAGAATATTCTTTGTAACCTCCTCCACCCCTTTATGTTGAGTCTTTTCCATTTTCCAAGCCTTTTTAATTTTCTAGTTTTAATTGCTAGGAGTTTTTAAGTCTTTTGGTTATCTTTGTTTAGCCTATAAATAGGTGGGTTATGTAATTGCATTTGAATTGAGAGTTGTAAGTTTTTCCAAGAGTAGTACAAACACCTTGAGAGTGATTCTCATTTGTGTCCAAAAAAAATCCCTAGTTCTATATCTTGAATTTTGGCAAGTTCAAGTGGTGTTCTAGATTCTCTTTTCTTTCCCAATTGGAGTGATTCCTTGGTGAAGACAAGAGAATTTTCCCAAGATCAAGTCCTTGAGTGGCTCCGTGAAGGATTATCTCAAGTGCAAGGTCTTGTTTATCCTTTGTTCTTTTTGTTATTGTTTTCGTTCCATCTCAATCAACCTTCCATTTTCTCTTTACTTTGGTTCAATTCTTGTTTGGAATTTGTTTGAGTTTGATTTGGTTCACTTACCACCCACATATACATCATTTGGTATCAGAGCCAAGGCTTCCCTAGGCCTAAGCTTGCTGCCCAACACCCTTCCAAACACCCAAACACATTTCCCCCACAAAAATACCAAAACCGTGCCCACGGTTTTTCGCCGGCCAGAAGAGTAGCACGGTCACCCCGTGCCAATACGCACGACCGTGCCACCCTTCTTCCCAGCCACACGCCAACTGCATCCCATCCAGCACTTCAGCACGGTCACCCCGTGCCAAGGAGCACGACCGTGCCACCTTCAAAACCTGCATTTCATAAGTCGAAGCAAAGCACGGCTGCCTCGTGCCTCACTGCACGCCCGTGCCACCTTCTCCCGTAGCATTTTCTTTCCCCAAAGCACTTCAACATGTCTACTAAGTCTACTAGAAGCGATCAAGCAAGAGAAGAGGAGTTGGAATCCCAGGTTACATATCTCCGGACACAACTTGGCCAACTCTTAGAGGAGAAAAGAAGGTGGGTTCATAGCCCCACACCCTCTCACCCACATGAACCAGTGGTCGAATCTGAAGAGGAAGTTCTTCACTCCCGTGCCAATTCAAGTGATGAGGAAGCCCCAAGGAGACGAAAGCAAGGAGGCAATATTGGTGGTGTCCGAATTGACATCCTCGAATTTGAAGGTCAACTTGACCCGGATTTATTCCTCGATTGGTTGCATACCATTGAGCGAATCTTTGAGTACGAGGACATCCCGGAGGACAAGAAGGTAAAACTTGTAGCCCTTAAACTCAGAAAATATGCTTCAATTTGGTGGGCTAATCTTGGAGCTAAAAGAGCAAGGAATGGAAAGGGAAAAATCAGAATTTGGGCCAAAATGAAAGAAAAGCTTAAGGTCAAGTTTCTTCCCTCTCACTATGTGCAAGACAATTATCTCAAGCTCCATCGACTCAAGCAAGGATCCAAGAGTGTGGAAGAATACACTCGGGAGTTTGAACAACTCCTCCTCAAGTGTGATTTGAAAGAAGATGATGTACAAACATTGGTAAGATTTTTGAGTGGTCTTGATGAATCAATTGCTCATGTAATTGAGTTGCAACCCTATTCATCCCTAGATGACTTGAGTTCTCTAGCCTATAAGGTAGAGCAACAAAAGAAGACTAAGGAAAAGAGCATCTTTTCCAAGACTTCTTCCCGTCCTTTTTCTCAAGAACCACCTTACTTTCCCCCACAAATTCAAACCCCCTCACCCGCCAAAAGTGTCCCTCCCATCACCCCTCCACCTCCCACAAAAGTGCCCTCACGGCCAAAAGACCAAGTTCGGTGTTTCCGTTGTCAAGGTATGGGACATTTTGCATCTGATTGTCCTAACAAGAGGATTGTTTCCCTGGCTAAGTACCAAGCTTCTTTTGAGGAGCATGAACATGAAGAAGAGGAAAGCTTGGAAGAAAAAAAAGAAGAGGTTATCATAGGCCCCGATGAAGGTGAGTTGCTTGTCATTAGGCGAGCATTGAGTGGATTTGCTACTCAAAAAGGCTTGGAGCAAAGAGAGGCGATTTTTCACACAAGGTGCACTATTCAAGGGAAAGTTTGTACCCTCATCATCGATGGAGGTAGTTGTACAAATGTTGCATCTAAAACCATGGTGGACAAGCTCAAACTTGAGACTACACCCCATCCTAAGCCTTATAGCATCCAATGGCTAAATCAAGGCAAAGGTATATACATTTCTCATCAATGCCTCATTTCTCTTTCTATTGGAGACCACTATAAGGATGAGATATTGTGTGACATTCTTCCTATGGATGCAAGCCATATATTATTGGGTAGACCATGGATGTTTGATCGCCATATAATTCATCATGGGCGCCTCAACACCTACTCCTTTATTAAGGATGAGAAGAAAATCACCTTGACCCCTATTCCATCGTGCCAAAGTCCCAAGCCACAAAAGGACCGACAAGCCTTAACCCTCATTCATCCTTCCCAAACCCTTGCCCCCAAAGAAGATTTCTCACTTCCGCCTCTTCTCCTCACTAGGTATGACCCGTTTTATCATCCTCCCCTCACCCTCTTCTATATCTCTCTAGAGGTAATGCCCTGTGACCTCCTTCCCCAAAAGCTCCCATATTGTGAGCGTGACCCCTTTCTTGAGAGGCTTGCTAACCCTTTGAGTTTGAGGACAAACTCAAAACCACCCGGGGAGTATGATGCATATTCCCATATGCATCATTTTTATTTAAGGTCAACTTCCACGAAGAAAAGTGTCAAACAAGAGCGTGCATGGGAACTCTCATATTTTCTCTTATTATGTGAGTTCAAGGACTTTAGACACCATGAAGAAGTCAAGCAAGTGGCAAAAATCTGGATAAAACTCATATTCCTTCCGGAAGAATTGGTGCCCGATTCATCCCTGCGGAAGCACTCAAAGAGAAGTTGTCCTGCTCCAGTCCAGTTCTAATATAGGTGTAATGTTCGGGCCATAACTTTTGATCTACTTATCCAAATTGAGCAAATGAGCCCATTCTGGAAAATAGATTTCCAGGGCTTTCCAACAAGCCCAGAATCACCTTATTTGGACGTGTGTGCTGAGAGTTATGCTCAGTTGAAGTGGAGGCTGCTGCAAGGATTAAATGCTGGGCAAATGAAGAGACTTTGGTTACATGACATCATGTGGATGACATCATGCACGACTTGGAGTGTTCTAGATGGATGTCTTCAGCTGATTGAAAGCCTAGAATATTCTTTGTAACCTCCCCCACCCCTTCATGTTGAGTCTTTTCCATTTTTCAAGCCTTTTCAATTTTCTAGTTTTAATTGCTAGGAGTTTTTAAGTCTTTTGATTATCTTTGTTTAGCCTATAAATAGGTGGGTTATGTAGTTGCATTTGAATTGAGAGTTGTAAGCTTTTTCCAAGAGTAGTACAAATACCTTGAGAGTGATTCTCATTTGTGTCCAAAAAAAATCCCTAGTTCTATATCTTGAACTTTGGCAAGTTCAAGTGGTGTTCTAGGTTCTCTTTTCTTTTCCAATTGGAGTGATTCCTTGGTGAAGACAAGAGGATTTGCCCAAGATCAAGTCCTTGAGTGGCTCCGTGAAGGATTATCTCAAGTGCAAGGTCTTGTTTATCCTTTGTTCTTTTTGTTATTGTTTTCATTCCATCTCAATCAACCTTCCATTTTCTCTTTACTTTGGTTCAATTCTTGTTTGGAATTTGTTTGAGTTTGATTTGGTTCACTTACCACCCACATATACATCAGCTATGACTATTAGTGTTGATTGATTATATACTAATAATTCGTGTTGATGCTATCACTATTTGTAAACACGAATTATTTCAAGTCAATTCGTTTGGTAGGGTTGAAAAATTCTTTTAGCTCGATTTTGCATTGGTAACAATTCTTTAATTGCTTTTTTTTTCCCCTCTTCTTTCAGGAACCAAATCTAACCACACAGCTGAGTACAAAGCACAACAAATGTGTTTCCCCCAAGTTGAACTTAGTTGGAGAGCTTGGGAAAAGCAGCACTTGACTATTCGGCCAAGTGCTCTTCTGTTAAGGTTTTTTGTGCTTAGTTGCTGTAGTATTAGATTTCATATGCTATTTTCTTTAATTTGCCATTGACATATGTTGCGAAATTTAGCCTTCTCGTCACCGTATGTGTTGCTTGGTCTATGGAAGTTCTTCGCTTTTGGTTGGTCGTTGTCGTTGACACTGGGCTTTGTAATTCTCTTCAATTTACCCTTGTTTTATATACGAATTATTTAAGCTTCTCTTAGGGATAGTCTTTTATTTTTTGTATGGTTTTTTGTCTATGGAACTTTCAACCTTGTTAAGACTGCGTGTTTTATTCGTCTTATGAATTATTTCAAGATAAGTCTTGTCCCTTCCAATTTGCAAGGTATTCGATCTATCTAATAATGTATGACTAATAGCAGAGTTCATAGGTGTCCATACTAATGTGTTATTTAATTTGCATTTAATGCGTACTACAAGCTGGGGGTCTTTTTTTTGACGGAATTTTTGATGGGATAAAGTTGATTTTTTGACGGAAAGTAACATTTTTGACGTAAAGAATGTTCGTCAAAAATGCATTTAACGTTGTAATATATATGTCCACAATGACAACATAAATGTGACTAATCACGTCATCAATGAGTGAACAAAATGTTTATTTAATTCTTTGGTTTTTCAGGTAATTAGACTACTGATGACGTTTATAATTGATGACTAATGTGATAGATTAATTTTTACATTTGTATGATGATCTGGCTAATAATAGTCGCATTGGCTGGCTGACATGTGTACTATGTTTATTTGGTAATTCTAGCGCGAAAAATAATGCAACATGACTATTTCATTGTTGCATGTCCATGGCAAAACCCAATTTTAGTACATTACTCATTATAGATTTTAGATGGTTAAGCAGCAAATAGCTTTGAAACGAAAATTGATGGAGAATACTAATACTAATGCCGATAAGGAGAGGTATGCATTATGCTTATGAAATAGACTTCATATTTTAGCATCATCAGTGCCTTATGAAGACTAATATTTTGATGTTTTATTTTTGAAGCAATAAAGTTCAAGATAAATCTAATAGTCCAAATGAATCCATCCTTCTAAGAGGTATGATGAGAAACAAAAAAAAGTTGATCACTCAAAGAAGTGGACTACCAGGGGGAATGCCAATGTTCAAGCGCGGATGTCGAGCAAGGTAACAAACAGGTACTAAATACTGAGTTAAATTGTCTAGTATTCTGAAAAGTATTAGTCTTGTCTTCAATGTTTATTATGTTGTCTCTGTGTTTGGAAAGGGGGGGGGGGTTAATAGGTAGAAATACATGGATAGCATTGGTTTGGTTTAAGTTAGTAGGAAAATAGCATAGTTATGATCAAGGTAATTACAAGGAGGGGGTGTGATTGATTGTATCTAAATCATGAAAGTAGTTGGCTAATTATGGTTCACTATGTGGTCTTTGTGCCGTAATGACGTTTTTGTACGTAGTTCAAAACTGTAATATTTGTCCCTAACTAGTCATTGTTAGTTATAAAAATAATCACCCTGATTTTTGTACTTTAACTCAGAACATTTCATGCTAATGCTGTTTTTATTTTTTTTGGGGGGGGGGGAGGAAGGGGGGAGGACGACAAAGGTGGCGTTAATTTTGAGAATTCTAAGGCATGTGATGTGGATAAGGGGAATCCTAGGGCACGTGATTTTTTTTGTTTGGGGGGGGTTGCTGATATGTTTGCTATATATATATATATATATATATATATATATATATATATATATATATATATTTGACATGGATATGGGTGAAATTTGGTAAATACCATTTTTTAAATGTTTACTATTATGTGGGTGTGGAGGGGGGCTTTAATGGGTGCGGCCGGGATTTAATAGGTGGCTGGAATTGTTTAATATTTTTTATATTTTCCAACATATTCATATTGTTTAATATGTAATAGCCCCCCTTGTGCAGTGTTGCATCTTCCTAATGGGAATATTCATAATAGCCACCTCTCTCAGTTAGATAAAAGCACCCCTTATTGGATAACTTTTATTCTCATTAATTTTAAAAATAGCAAATGTGTCGTCAAGGTAATTACTTAGGCTCTGTTCTTTTCGTGGGTAAATTGGGTGTGTAAAAGGGTGAAGTAGATTGAAGTAGGTCGAAGTGGGTTAAGGTAGGTTGAAGTTGGTATTTTTTTTTGAGATGGGTTGAAATAGGTTGAACTAGGTTGAAGTGGGTTGATGTTGGTTGAAGTGGGTTGAAGTTGGTATATTTTTTATGTGGTGGGTTGAAGTAGGTTAAAATAATAAGAACGTAACTAATGTGTGATAATTTATGAAGTTATCGAAATTTTGTGAAATTTTTGTTTATTCTTTTTTATTTTTTATTTTTATTTTTTATTTTTGTATTTTGTATTTTGAATTTTGTATTTTTATTTTTCATTTTTTATTTTTCGTTTTTCATTTTTTCATTTTTTCATTTTTTATTTTTTATTTTTCATTTTTCATTTTTTATTTTTCTTTTTTATTTTCTTTATATTTTATTTTTCATTTTTTATTTTTTATTTTTGTATTTTTCATTTTTTATTTTTGTATTTTTCGTTTTTCATTTTTTTATTTTAAATTTTTTATTTTAAACTTTTTATATTTTTTAATTTTTTAATTTTTATTTTTTTATGTTCTATGTTTTATTTTTTATTTTTTATTTTTTTATTTTTGTATTTTTCATTTTTCATTTTTCATTTTTTATTTTTTATTTTTTATTTTGTATTTTTGTATTTTGTATTTTGTATTTTGTATTTTTTTATTTTGCATATTGTATTTTTTTATTTTTATTTTTTATTTTTTATTTTTCAATTTTCATTTTTATTTTTAAAATTTTATCTTTTTTTATTTCCAATTTATTTTCTTTTTTAATTTTTTTTAATTTTTTAATTTTTTAATTTCTTGGTTCTTATTTTTTATTTTTTATTTTTTATTTTTTAAATTTTTAATTTTTTAAATTTTAAATTTTAAATTTTTAAATTTTTATTCAAAAAATAAAAATTAAATTAAAAAATAAGAAATAAAAAGTAAAAAATAAAACAAACATCATAAAAAATACCAAATAAAAAATAAAAGATAAGAACCAAGAAATTAAAAAATAAAAAATAAGAAAATAAGAAAATAAAAATAAAATAAAAAATAAAAATAAAAAAATAAAAAAATAAAAAAATAAAAATAAAAATAAAAATTAAAAAATTAAAAATTAAAAATAAAAAACAAAAAATAAAAATAAAAATAAAAAATAAAAATAAAAAATAAAATAAAAAATAGAAAATAAAAATAAAAAAATAAAAAATAAAAAATAAAAAATAAAAAACAAAATATAAAATAAAAAAATATAAAATAAAAGATAAAAAATAAAAATAAAAAATAAAAAAATACAAAATACAAAATAAATAATAAACAATAAAAAATAAAAAATATAAAAGTATGAGCATAAATTTCACAAATTTCGATAACTTCATAAATTATTACACATTAGTTACATTCTCGTTATTTTAACCCACTTCAATCCACCACATACAAAATAAACCAACTTCAATGCACTTCAACCTACATCAACCCACTTCAATCTAGTTCAACCTATTTCAACCCAACTCAAAAAAAAAAAAAAAATACCAACTTCAGCCTACCTCAACCTACCTCAACCTACTTCAACCGACTTCATCCTTTTTCCCACCCAATGTACTCACGAAAACAACAGGCCCTAAATTTCATATGATACTTTACAAATTATTAAAATTATGAAGGGGTGGGTTGAAGTTGGTTGAAGTTGGTTGAAGTGAGTTGAAGCAGGTTGAAGTAGGTTGAAGTGGGTTGAAGTTGGTATTTTTTTTCAGGTGGGTTGAAGTAGGTTGAAATAGGTTGAAGTAGGTTGAAGTGGATTGAGGTTGGTAAATGTGGATTGACCCACGAAAAGAACAGAGCCTTAGATGGGGGTATCCCGATTGTATCCAAGCCATGTTTTTTTTTTTTGGGGGGGGGGGGGTAATGCTAACTTGTTTTCAACACATTTAATTTTAATTGACTTTTTCATGTCCAGAGATAATTCTTTTGAGCAGCAAAGAATGGTGAGAAAATGGAAGAGAAGAAAATTTTGAGAAAAGATATTTCATGTTTCCATAGTATTTCTTGCAATGTACATGACAGCTTATATATGCTGGATGTATGAGAGATAGTGAGGTTGTCTGTTATAACAACCAATGCTGACATGGCTAACAGACTCTCTACACATTTTCCCTTTTATTCTTCACAGCCCCCCCTCAAGCTAGAATTGGTGGGTTGTCCAACAATCCAAGCTTGGAGCTAAGATAATTGTGCTGAAATTCACCCAAGTGTTATATCATTAGATCAGCTAATTGATCTCTGGATGAAACATGCATTGTCTTCAAGAACCCTTCAAACAATTTGTCTTTGGTCTAATGACAGTCAATCCTAAGGTGTTTAGTCCTTTCATGGACCACCGGATTTTCTGCTCTGTGTAACGCTGCTTTGTTGTCATAGAACATTGCAAAAGGCAGTTGAACTGGGACTCTCAGGTCATATAAGATATAAGAGATCCACTCTAATTCTGATGTGGTAGCTGACATTGATCTATACTCTGCTTCAGCAGTGGATTTGGAGACAGTCTTTTCCTTCTTTGTTCTCCAAGAGATTAGAGAAGTCCCTAAGAAGACACAGTATCCTGTCAAGGATCTAGCAGACATTGGGCAACTGCACCAGTCAGCATTACGGTATGTTGCTACGTGCAAGTTACTGTCCTTGGAATTGACCACATGCTTTATTAACATGGGAAAATTTAACATAGGAAAATACGATGAAAGTATTCATTGCGAACAAATGATATATATTAAAAATATGCTAAAAAAAAAACATCGAGACATCGACCATGTCAAATTTGTAATCACAAATTACAAAGATTGAATTTTTTATAGATTCAATTGATTTGAATCGGTGCAATCTCTATTAATACAATCCTCTGATTTTTTATTTCTCAAGGATGGATTTTCCAATCTTTGAATCAAGGAGGTAGGGGGCTATTTATAGGAAAGTTTCCCCTTTGAAAGTCAAGATGGGCAAGATGGGCCTTGACTTGGGTTTTGAGCTTTGACCTAGGTTTTGAGCCTTTCAATAATGCTTTACCCTAGATTTGTTTGACTTTTGTTTGCTTGATTTTAACTTTGACTTTGATTTTGACTTTGACTTGGGAGTCTCTCGGGTTTGGGCCGAGCGTTCACTTGGAAGTCGCCTCGATTTTTAACCGGACGTTGACTTGAGAGTCGTGTTTTAACATTTGACTTGTAAGTCGATGTAGATCTTGACCTTTGACTTTGATCTTTGACTTTAACTTTGACCGCGCCATGACTTGGACGTCGTTCGGGATTTGGGTTGTGACTTGACTTGGGAGTCGTCTTGAGCCTCGATTTCGACTTTGACTTGAATTTTGACTAAGCCTGAACTTGGAAGTCATTTGCGCTTCATCTTGGCCTTGACTTGTGAGTCTGTTTGGGCTTGACTTGTGAGTCTTTTTAGGCTTGAATTGTGAGTCTTTTGGACTTGATTAAATTAATTAAAAGGGTTGCCCAGTTAATTAATTTAATTTAATTTTGATACAGCACGAATAAATTTTTAATGCTTACAAATTGCCCCCTCGAGACAAGGTCACATACAAGACTTTTTGTTGCTGTTGCGTGGCTGAAGTCTCGGTTTTACTTACAACATATTTTGTTGATTTTGTATGAAAATTCGAACAAGTGAACCCATGTTTTTTTTTTTTCTTTTGTACAAATAATTGGGGAAAAGGACCTGGGTTATAGGCATGGTGAACAGAACCCAGCCCAAGCTCCCATTTTTTTTTATTTCACGTGGGCTAGCCACATTGCTCCAGCCCTCCCGAGTAGCCCTTTTGCTTTTTTTTGGGTTCATGTATGGGCTTGGGCCAGCTTTGATCTGTTTCTGCCCAGGCCGAAGCCCTACTGCCTTCACTTAAAATTGGCACCGCCTAGTGCACGTGACTTCTTCTTTCTTTTTTCCTCCTTGCGTGGGCCGGCCCAGCTTCTCCCTATCCTTGCGGGCTAGACTGTGTTCTACTTTCCTTCCTCAACCGAAGCCTGGCCCGCTATTTAGTCTTGAGTTCACTGAAATGGCACGCATGGGCTGGGCCTGGAAGCTTCCTTTCCTTTTTAAACAGGCCTGCTGATTTCACTTAAAAGTCACATGGTGGCACGTGACCGCTGCCTGTTTTGTTCCTTCTTTTCTTTTCTCGTTTGGACTGGGCTGTTTCCTTTCTTTCCTTTTCCTTTCTCTTCTCAGCCCAGAGCCCGGTTTCTCACATTTCATTTACAATGCATGCACAGTGCACGTGCCCAACTACTGTTCTTCTTCCTCTTCTTCGTTCAGCATAGCTAGCCAACAAATCAACCCTGCACGGCCGTTCTTCATCTCCCTCCTTCAACATGTCACTGCCCATACCTGGAAAACCTGTTGCACATTTGTTACTGTTCATTTTTTGCTTCATAGCTGCATAGCCTCTTCGACACCCAGCTGAACCCAGAAACTTCGAAACCCACTGGTGCTGCTAGTGGTTAACAGTGGAAGCTCGCCCCCCCCCCCCAAAAGCTTGGTCTTTGCATCACCGAACTTGCACTTGAGTGGCTTGGTGTCCCCCATCTGACATCCATAGTTGCTTTAAATGTAACACATTTAAGCTTTCCTCTTTCTCTTTGTTGATCTCTTGGACTTGCAACCTCTCGTGAAAGACACAATCTTTACTCCATTTTAAACATAGGTCCTTTGTAAGATTGGCTCATCTTTCTCAGTTGAAAAAAACTGAGCTGGTCAAGCAATCATTTTTCTTTTGCCAGAAAACTTTCTTTGAGCCCCCATAAAAGGCAAGGTAACAACCTTGACCCCGTTTCTTTCCTTCCTTTTGTTTGGTTTGATTGAGTACAATGAGAATGAAAAACAGTCTAGGTGAACTCCTCTGTGTGAGCAATAGATTGGGCATGCGTGTGAGGAGGAGAGAAAATGAAGAAGGTGGTCTCTGTTTTGCTCTGCAAATGGAAATTTGTTGCCAAATTTCACTAAAGTGTTACTTTACTTTTCTTCTTTTTTTCATGATTCGCATGTTTACGCCTTCCCAAATCGCTTTTCATCGGCTTACTGTTTAATGCCTTCCCACTTTGCTCTTCATTGGCTTCCTTGAAATGTGAAAGTCAAATGCTCTTTTTTTGGTGGATTGAATAAGTTGCACAAAGCTAAGTACCAATCTTTAGGATTAATGTATTTTCCCTTTTTTTTAATGTTCATTGAATCATGAGTTGCCTGTAACTTGTCCCTTTATTGAAATTTACAATGTTGTATTTTGGACTTGAAAGACTTGCCCACATTTGCAATGTTGTGCCTTGAAGGACTTACCATTTTTTGATCCTGAGCAATAAAAGTTACGAATCTAGTGAAATTGTAAGAGCCGCCTTCGTTATTTTTATGTTAAGTTGCCTGTATTACCTTTTTACGCTATAAATTCGTATTTTTAGCAACTATATGAGTTAAATTATTATCGATGTGTTTTTGAGAGCTATAATTTTATTAAAAAGGGATATTATTGCTATTATTGATTTTAAAATTAATTCGTGCTTTTTGTGCCTCTAAATTGTATCGATAGTTTAATTTAGTCGTTATTTGATTTATTTAGTCGCTCCTGAATGCGAGTAGATTGTTAACCTTAGAATTAGTTTCGAGGTTTATTGAAATTCCAACCTAGATGTATTTGGGATCGAATAACTGACGAAGGGTCGTATTATCGACCCGGGATAGGATATGAGGTACGAGATTAGAAATTAGACTGGTAATGTTAGTTGAATGGGCAAGCGACCAAGAAACCACAAAAAAAGGAACAAAAGGGGGCCAAGCCCCTTTCTCTTTCACGGGCACACGACGGGGGGGGGGGGCTCTACTGCTCCCAGCCCCACGACCCCTCACGACCCAGCAGAGAGAGAGAGAGGGGCGGAAGAGGGAAGTGGCCACCGGACGGCGAGTCGGAGGCGAGGTGGACGACGGCACACCGGCAAGGAGGCGCTGGCCGGTCCTCCACGACACGCCAAGAGAGGGAGAGAGAGAGAGATGGAGCGAAAGAGTGAGGGAGCAAGGATAGATGGGTGGCGACGGTGGGCCGAAGATGGGTAGCGACGGCGAGCTGGTGGCCGTCCGTTCACCGCCGGCGAAGAGAATGATAGAGAAGGGTTGGGTGAGGGCAATGATTCAATGGGTTAGGGTTTCGAACCTCAGCACCACCACCATCCGCCTCAACCCATCAGAACCACCGACCACCACCACCACCACCGTGGCCAGTCTGGGTAGCCCAATTAGCCAAAGAATTGGGTCCTCTAGCTGGAAATCCAGGTGGGCATTTCTCACTTCCTAAGTATTAGTAGTTTTGAAATCATTTTAACCTTTAAGTTGTGTTGTATGTTAGTTTAGTTAACTAAGGCCTGAAAAGTAGCTTTGGAATGAATCATGCATGTTTAGAATCGATTGGAATCAATTTAGGTAAATTATGCTTGAAATGTTAGCTCGAAACAATTTAATGTGTTTAGCGTTGATTCGAATCAATGGGTGCAAATTATGCTTGAAATGTTAATTCGAAGTAATTTAAATATGTTTAGCGTCGATTCGAATCAATGGGTGCAAATTATGCTTGAAATGTTAATTCGAAGTAATTTAAATATGTTTAGTGTCGATTTGAATCAATGGATGTAAATCATGATTGAAGTGTTAATTCGAAGTAATTTAAATATGTTTGACGTCGATTCGAATCAATTTAGTTAATTTATGCCTAAGTTTTGGATTCAAAACGAATTATATATGTTTAGCGTTAATTCGATTGCATCTGGTTAATCCATGCCTAAAAGGTTAGTTCGAAATGAATTATGAAAGTTTAGAACCAACGTATATATGTTTAATTAAGTTATAATCGCTTATTGACTTTGAAATGAACTATAAATGTTAGTATCGACGGATGTATGTTTAAGTTAACTTTATAATCATTTAATATCTTCGAAGCACATTTTAAATGCTTAGAATCGTCTTATGTATGCTTAGCTAAATCGTGCCCGATTGACAGTGTCGAAAGGAAACGAACACCTTGAAAGGACTTATGCTTAAACGACTTATTTAGATTCGAAAATTACTACGAACAAAGGAACGAACGTTTAAAGGCGTAATATGTCTAAAATGATCTAAATGGGTTTGATTAGCGACAGTGATATGACAAACAGAAGTTTAGGGTCGAAATATGCCTAATTGGTCATGTTAACCTAAACAAATGATTCATTCTATGTTTAACTAGATATCTGATTCTTGCTAGACTTCAATGGTATAGGTAGTCGTATAATAAGTGAGTCGTTTTATGTTTACCATGAAAATGTAAATGACGTAATAGGTTAAAGGTAACATGAAGTCAATACTTATCCATTTAGTGAGTTATGTTTGGCTTTAGAATGACTTGTTTACGACTCCTACCCAACTTACATGAATGCCAATCACACCCCGCGCTTCTTATTAAGTTTAGCCCTTACGGATGCTTACATGTGTGTATATATATATATATATATATATATATATATATATATATATATATATATATATATATATATATATATATATATATATGAGTGCTTGAATATAACCGTTGGTTGCAGCGCACTGCTAATTGTTAGTTGGCTAATCGATAAGTCCAGCATTGGTAAGTTTCATAAGTTTATGTATCGCTTTTCAGTATACCATCATGATTAGGATGCTAGATTATGAACTGGAACCGAGATGGTAGGTGGATGGCTTGAGGAAGAACTATGAGTGGTTCGAGGTCCTTGTGGTACGGTGCTTGTGAGGAGGGAGCCTGAGTTGTGAATTAACCGCAATCGTGTGGATTGCGAGGCCATGTGTGACTCATTGTGTTGTTGAAATGATTATGAAGTGTTTGAATGTGAAACGTGTAAATCCCTTTCCCTCTTTTATGTCTAAGATGCATTATGTGTGAAAGTGTGGTGATTTGACAAAGAACGTTTCTCGTGTTTTCAAACTAATAATAGCCATGTCTAGTAACGAGCAATGGCCTACTTTAGCTACTCAAACAATGTTTGGGAGGAATCCCTAAAACATTTTAGAAATGGTGTGAGTTGCATGTTAAACAATTTTACCAAACGACACAACAAAATTATTAGCCATTATGTCCCATACGCTTTAAAGTGGCTAAGATAATGTGCTTCGGACCATATGAAAAGAACGATGTTATATGAAAAGAACGATGAAAAGAACGATGCTAACCTAGGGGAAGGTCTGGAACCCCCTGGAGGCCCTGACGAGGGTTAATGTAATGGCCCGATATGATATATGTAACCATCCCGGGAGTAAGAGCTTAAGTGTGAGCGTTAGGTCTCACTATGGGGTCGAGAATAGATCTCACCCAATCAGCACCTGTAATGATCTTATGCCAGAAGTATTTTCGTACTAAGTTAAGAAAAGCAATTGACCTTTGCCATTTTAAACGATTAAAAAGGAAAGGAAGTTCTTTTTATGTGAGCCCAAAAGGCTATATGGAATGATGTATGAAAAGCTTATAAGGGTCGTTACATGACCAAAACGAAATGAAACTTCCTTTTAAGGCTAAGAAAACGTTTTCAACGAAAGAAAAAAAGCTTTCAATGAATGAGCAATGAAATGACCTCAAGCATCTTTGAATGTGGATTCTCATGTCATGTAGCCTTTCCCTTCTCCTACTTTGGGTTTATTTGCTTAAACCTGCATGCGTCGGATGAGAAGGTTTCTAAAGTATTAAAGGTTATATGAATGTGTATTTAACATGTGAATAGCCTAACAGGTCTAACACCTATGAATGAGAACGTAATCCTTGAATGATTGAATGAATGAAGGTTTGGCATGTGAATAGCCCATGTATATGCTGTATATAGCTTAATATAATGATTGGTATTACCGAAATGCTTGGTATGTGATTAATACGAGTAGTAATGTTTGAAAATGTTTTAGTTTTAAGGGGGTTGGGGGACACTTACTGAGCGTGTGGTTGCTCATCCCACTACTCTTTCCCCTTTTCCCCAGGTTTTCTTTATAACAGGAGAAAGTTGAATCAGCTATGTCAAGGTGGAATATGTTCATACTTGCAAGGTGTCATTTGTACTCATTTGAGGGGATCTTACGTGTTTAATGAAGTCATGTAATGTATTCTTAGTTTATAAGGGTCTGTAAATGATTATTCTAGTTCATGTAATGCATATGGTATAAAGGTCGCTCTGTATGGCCGTCTGAACCAACCATCAAGTTAATTAGATGTCTTCTTGGTTTAATTTAGCTATGTCTTGGGATGTAAACCCCAATACTCCGGTTGTGTGAACCGTTGAGTTGTATCTTTCGTTTTTCCTTTATTAATGAACTATTCTGCTCGGTGTACTCCGAGCGGGTGGCTCGTTGAGTTATGAACTCCGGTGTATGGTTGTTGCGTTTCTTTTAATGTTTTGCACTTCCGTTGATTACAGGGACTTTTTGTAAGGCTCTTAGCCTGGAAACGGTCAGTTTTTAAGGGAAACTCTGCCCGTTTCGTCCCAGAAATTAAGTAAAGTTAGGAAAACGTAATGCTTCCGGCCTTAGGGGCTGGGGGTGTTACATTGATGGTATCAGAGCAAAGGTCCTGCGACCATAGGCCGCGACCTGAGTCTTGCATTTCATATAGTCGCCTAGGAACACTATATGGTTATGTGACATATGCCTGCCTTGTGTGCAAATGTGAGTTTATGTGAACGTTCGTGCGTTTCACTAGTAGATACGGCTCGAGTAGGTCGATTAAGTGAAAGTGGTGAGTTGTGCGCTAGTATAGGAGTCAAATAGCTCTCCCTACACCTTCAAGTGACGTAGTGAGTACTTCATTGGTACAATATGTTTCTAACGTGCTAACTGACTTCACTGATTGACTTTTAGGTGATCCGGTTGAGCCGATCGGATATATGTGAGTCGTGTGTTAGGAAGTGAATCCAAGTCACTTGTATCGTGTGAGCTAAGTGATGTTTTGATTGATAAATGTTTTCTTCGTGCGCTCTGATAAGGCAATCGATAGTTAAAGCACGTCAATTAGACTCGAGCGATTGAAAATTCTTTTCTAAGCTCGTCTTTGCCCCTCAAGTACGATTTGCTCCTCGGGCCCCGCAATGGAGTGAGCAGACATACTCAAAGGTTGGTAGAGAAGAAGCTCAAAACAAATCAGCTATTTTCCACCTTTGGGAGCCAAAGTTTCGAAATGTTAATGTCGTTTTGACTATCGAGCCAAGGTTGTCTTACACCGAGGGATTAGCTTTCCGTTAGTAATGAAGAGGGAGTTTAGACTTACAAATATGCGCCTTTATGTTTATCAAATGTTGCTTGTAAATGTGTATGTGCTATGATGTGTACGTTGATAGAATCCTTCGTAATGAGCTAGGGAAGGAATGATTGAAAACAAGCTGCTATGATTGATAATCTTAATAAATGATACCCTTTGTTTTCGAATTTTGAGTTTCATGAGTATATTAAGGGCTGCCCTCATATACATGCTTGAAAGACTAAATGCTAGTGGTAGGACCTCGCTAAATGTCGCGTAAGTGTACCTACTGTTCTCCTTCTTTGCCATTGTTACCTAATCCGTGTATTACTTGTTTTCTATTATATAGATCGTTATCCGTGATTGGGGTGACGATGTTTTGGCTTGGATGAACTCTAATATACCTAGAAAGCATAAAGGAGAAAGAACCTGGCAGACTTTGGAATTATACATAGTAAACGATCCCTCCTAAGGTAAATGACCTACAATGAGACTCCTACGATCACCTGTAAGATAGATATATCTCGTAAGACCTCAACGTGTGCCTACAAGGCCATTGATGTCAACCATACTCACACAATACTAGCTGCTCAACGCCAATCTTTCCTAAATTGGATGGGGTTTCGGGCAAGCCGCCGACCATATGCTGCAAAAGGAGGAATGCACGCATACTTACACGTCTAGGTGTTCTTTCTATGTGACAGCATGTGGGTCCGTATGTCTTAAAGCTTCATTATGGTGTCATGTGCAGTGTAAGACCATAAGAATATATATAGATAGGATTGTTGTATGGAGCCATCGACATGTTTGTGATCAAATGTGAACAACATGAGTTTTTTTTAATTGCTTGGCTTGAATTTGATTGAACATGTGACTGTATTAGTTAAAACGATTTGATTTATGTAGTTAGTTTCACACCATGACTCTTAGATCATCATTACAGCCCATCAATACCGTTCCCTCGTGTTATAGTTGGACTAGTTGAACTCGATGTATGTAATGCATGATTAGATGACAATATAGCTATATTTACATGTACACGTCTATAGAAATACGTATCTCATGTCAAAGAAAGTAGCATAGTAGAGCACTCAGGGTCATATCATCATATATATTGATATTCACGTCCATTATGCATGGTTATTCAAGTGTCTTGTGAATGATTGGCTTAGTAAGTGCATACCATGGTGTTTGCTTGACTTGAGTTGGATTTGGCATGTGACCTAGCTATCCAAACGATCTAACTCTTGTGATTCGTAGCTTGGTATGACCTTAGAGTCATCATTTACATCCGATGAATTCTTTGGTTCCATGTCATAACTGAATAACTGTACACACATATCTAGAGCATGATGAGATGACCTTAGAAGCCTGCACTCACATATTCTTGCAATGAATCAAACATTAATATATTAAATGAGCATAATCCTTCATTTGTATGAATCTATGACTGAAGAGACAATTAGTTCCGCGTAGAGACCTTAGGGAAAGTCTCCCCACCATCAAAACCATTGACTTACATTATGCCTTAGCATTTCTATTTCAAAGTTATTCTTATCGACATGATACGCTAGTTTATGTTGATTCATGATTTTTGATCTTTAATGCTCCGTTATTAACCCCTCCGTGACGTCAATGTGAATTCAAGTGTTACTCTAAGTCCCTTCATTGTCAATATGATGTAACATGATGTTTTTACTGCTTAGGTGCGATGTGATAGCTTCCTGACCAATTGATTTGGCTTTAGAATGACTCAATATCTTTATGCCTTTGAATGAACCTGTCTAAGTTAACTACCTTCATACGAACCCGACATGTCCTGAATAAGTTGTCATGAATGAAAAGGCCTAAAAGTTAGCTGGGAGTAATGTACAGACATCGGAATGTTGGTGCATATGTTTTCCTTTTGTAAATTGCTTGCCATGTATGTTTTAGATGCGTTCATGCTCCTCGAGACTCCTCAGCTGAAGAATCTTGGATTGCTAATACTATGCAATTTTATTACGCTTAAATGAGACTATGTTGTGCTATGTGACATTTCTATTATTCTAAATGTGTTATAGTAGTCTCCATGTTAATCATTGTGATCCCGAAAGTGGCTTGAATTCATGTTTTAGAATGAGACCGCTAGTGTATGACCTTAAGATGTCATTGTCTCAATTGGCATGCCTTTAGATGCCCACTTATAGATGCATATGCATAGAATTATTACTTACCGTGCGAACTGAGTCTAGATCATCGAAATATATGTTTCATTTTCAAAACAAACTCAATATGGTTGTCCATGCCAACTCATTTGCCCCTCTTCAATGCGATTTGCCCTCGGCGCCTAAATAGAGTGAGTAGACGCTTGAAGAGGACTGGCGAAGAGGAGACTGGATACCATAAGCCATTTTCCTTCGATTTAAAAGAAGTAATGTCTTCAAAATGACCTTTTGGAAACCAATCGTGTAGATCCTAGTTATGTGTGTGCATTCTAGGAAAGACCGAACTTAGATATTGAATTTCGAGGACGAAATTCTTTTAAGGGGGGAAGAGTGTAAGACCCCGCATTTTCGTTTTCCGTTAAGCTAACTAAATTTCCTTTTTACGTTCTAAATTCGTATTTTTAGCAACTATATGAGTTAAATTATTATCGATGTGCTTTTGGGAGCTATAATTTTTTTAAAAAGGGATTATTATTGCTATTATTGATTTTAAAATTAATTCGTGCTATTTGTGCCTCTAAATTGTATCAATAGTTTAATTTAGTCATTATTCAATTTATTTAGTCGCTCCCGAATGCGAGTAGGTTGTAACCTTAGAATTAGTTTCGAGGTTTATTGAAATTCAAACCTAGACGTATTTGGGATCGAATAACCGACGAAGGGTCGTATTATCGACCCGGGATAGGATATGAGGTATAAGATTAGAAATTAGATTGGTAATGTTAGTTGAATGGGCAAGCGACCAAGAAACCCAAAAAAAAAAGGAACAAAAAGGGGGCCAAGCCCCTTTCTCTTTCACGGGCACACGACCGGGGGGGGAGCTCTGCTGCTCCCAGCCCCACGACCCCCTCATGACCCAGCAGAGAGAGAGAGAGAGAGAGAGAGAGAGAGAGGGAGAGAGAGGCAGAAGAGGGGAGTGGCCGCCGGACGGCGAGGCGGGGGCGAGGTGGACGACGGCACACCGGCAAGGAGGCGCCGGCCGGTCCTCCGCGACACGCCAAGAGAGGGAGAGAGAGAGAGATGGAGCGAAAGAGTGAGGGAGCAAGGATAGATGGGTGGCAACGGTGGGCCGAAGATGGGCAGTGATGACGAGCTGCTGGCTGTCCGTTCACCGCCGACGAAGAGAAGGATAGAGAAGGGTTGGGTGAGGGCAATGATTCAGTGGGTTAGGGTTTCGAACCTCAGCACCACCACCATCCGCCTCAACCCATCAGAACCACCGACCACCACCACCACCGTGGCCAGTCTGGGTAGCCCAATTAGCCAAGGAATTGGGTCCTTTAGCTTGAAATCCAGGTGGGTATTTCTCACCTCCTAAGTATTAGTAGTTTCGAAATCGTTTTAACCTTTAAGTTGTGTTGTATGTTAGTTTAGTTAACTAAGGCCTGAAAAGTAGCTTTGGAATGAATCATTCATGTTTAGAATCGATTGGAATCAATTTAGGTAAATTATGTTTGAAATGTTAACTCGAAACAATTTAATGTGTTCACCGTCGATTCGAATCAATGGATGTAAATTATTCTTGAAATGTTAATTCGAAGTAATTTAAATATGTTTAGCGTCGATTCGAATCAATGGGTGCAAATTATGCTTGAAATGTTAATTCGAAGTAATTTAAATATGTTTAGCGTCGATTTGAATCAGTGGATGTAAATCATGATTGAAGTGTTAATTCGAAGTAATTTAAATATGTTTGGCATCGATTCGAATCAATCTAGTTAATTTATGCCTAAGTTTTGAATTCAAAACGAATTATATATGTTTAGCGTTAATTCGATTGCATATAGTTAATCCATGCCTAAAAGGTTAGTTCGAAACGAATTATGAACGTTTAGAACCAACGAATATATGTTTAATTAAGTTATAATCGCTTATTGAGTTTGAAATGAACTATAAATGTTAGTATCGACGGATGTACGTTTAAGTTAACTTTATAATCGTTTAATAACTTCAAAGCACATTTTAAGTGCTTAGAATCGTCTTATGTATGCTTAGTTAAATCGTGCCTGATTGACAGTGTCGAAAGGAAACGAACACCTTGAAAGGACTTATGCTTAAACGACTTATTTAGATTCGAAAATGACTACGATGAAAGGAACGAACGTCTAAAGGCGTAATATGTCTAAAATGATCTAAATGGGTTTGATTAGCGACAGTGATATGACAAACGGAAGTTTAGGGTCATAATATGCCTAATTGATCATGTTAGCCTAAACAAATGATTCATTCTATGTTTAGCTAGATATCTGATTCTTGCTAGACTTCAATGGTATAGATAGTCGTACAATAAGTGTGTCGTTTTATGTTACCATGAAAATGTATATGACATAATAGGTTAAAGGTAACATGAAGTTAATACTTGTCCATTTAGTGAGTTATG
The DNA here is from genome assembly GCA_029747015.1 of Carnegiea gigantea. Lineage (NCBI taxonomy): Eukaryota > Viridiplantae > Streptophyta > Magnoliopsida > Caryophyllales > Cactaceae > Carnegiea > Carnegiea gigantea. The sequence goes on along the minus strand of JAKOGI010000192.1, from coordinate 704,584 downwards.
TTTGGCTTTAGAATGACTTGTTCACGGCTCCTAGCTAACCTACATGAATGCCAATCACACCCCGCGCTTCTTATTAAGTTTAGCCCTTACGGATGCTTACATGTGTATATATATATATATATGAGTGCTTGGATATAACCGTTGGTTGCAGCGCACTGCTAATTGTTAGTTGGCAAATCGATAAGTCCAGCATTGGTAAGTTTCATAAGTTTATGTATCGCTTTCCAGTATACCATCATGATTAGGATGCTAGATTATGAACTGGAACCGAGATGGTAGTTGGATGGTTTGAGGAAGAACTATGAGTGGTTCGAGGTCCTTGTGGTACGGTGCTTGTGAGGAGGGAGCCTGAGTTGTGAATTAACCGCAATCGTGTGGATTGCGAGGCCATGTGTGGCTCATTGTGTTGTTGAAATGATTATGAAGTGTTTGAATGTGAAATGTGTAAATCCCTTTCCCTCTTTTATATCTAAGATGCATTATGTGTGAAAGTGTGGTGATTTGACAAAGAACGTTTCTCGTGTTTTCAAACTAATAATAGCCAAGTCTAGTAACGAGCAATGGCCTACTTTAGCTACTCAAACAATGTTTGGGAGGAATCCCTAAAACATTTTAGAAATGGTGTGAGTTGCATGTTAAACAATTTTACCAAACGACACAACAAAATTATTAGCCGTTATGGCCCATACGCTTTAAAGTGGCTAAGATAATGTGCTTTGGACCATATGAAAAGAACGATGTTATATGAAAAGAACGGTGAAAAGAACGATGTTAACCTAGGGAAAGGTCCGGAACCCCCTGGAGGCCCTGACGAGGGTTAATGTAGTGGTCCGATATGTTATATGTAGCCATCCCGGGAGTAAGAGCTTAAGTGTGAGCGTTAGGTCTCACTATGGGGTCGAGAATAGATCTCACCCAATCAGCACCTGTAATGATCTTATGCCAGAAGTATTTTCGTACTAAGTTAAGAAAAGCAATTGGCCCTTTGCCATTTTTAAACGATTAAAAAGGAAAGGAAGTTCTTTTTATGAGCCCAAAAGGCTATATGGAATGATGTATGAAAAGCTTATAAGGGTCGTTACACGACCAAAACAAAATGAAACTTCCTTTTAAGGCTAAGAAAACGTTTTCAACGAAAGAAAGAAAGCTTTCAATGAATGAGCAATGAAATGATCCTCAACCATGTTTGAATGTGGATTCTCATGTCATGTAGCCTTTCCCTTCTCCTACCTTGAGTTTATTTGCTTAAACCTGCATGCGTCGGATGAGAAGGTTTCTAAAGTATTAAAGGTTATATGAATGTATATTTAACATGTGAATAGCCTAACGGGTCTAACACCTATGAATGAGACCGTAATCCTTGAATGATTGAATGAATGAAGGTTTGGCATGTGAATAGCCCATGTATATGCTATATGTAGCTTAATATAATGATTGGTATTACCGAAATGCTTGGTATGTGATTAATACGAGTAGTATTATCTGAAAATGTTTTAGTTTTAAGGGGGTTGGGAGACACTCACTGAGCGTGTGGTTGCTCATGCCACTACTCTTTCCCCTTTTCCCCAGGTTTTCTTTATAACAGGAGAAAGTTAAATCAGTTATGTCAAGGTGGAATCTGTTCATGCTTGTAAGGTATCGTTTGTACTCATTTGAGGGGATCTTACGTGTTTAATGAAGTCATGCAATGTATTCTTAGTTTATAAGGGTCTGTAAACGATTATTCTAGTTCATGTAATGCATGTGGTATAAAGTCGCTCTGTATGGCCGTCTGAGCCAACCATCAAGTTAATTAGATATCTTCTTGGTTTAATTTAGCTATATCTTAGGATGTAAATCCCAATACTCCGGTTGTGTGAACCGTTGAATTGTATCTTTCGTTTTTCCTTTATTAATGAACTATTCTGCTTAGTGTACTCCGAGCGGGTGGCTCGTTGATTTATGAACTCCGGTGTGTGGTCGTTGCGTTTCTTTTAATGTTTTGCGCTTCCGTTGATTACAGGGACTTTTTGTAAGGCTCTTAGCCTGGAAACGGTCAGTTTTTAGGGGAAACTCTGCCCGTTTCGTCCCAGGAATTAAGTAAAGTTAGGAAAACGTAACGCTTCCGGCCCTAGGGGCTGGGGGTGTTACAGAAATGAATCCATAGGATGCTCTTTTATTAGACTGATGAGTCTTCTCACATCTGTCTAAGTCATTGTAACATCGCATTCATTTAATGTCGCATTTTTCGCATATCGCAACATCTTGCTCACTTGTTGGAAGATGACATTTTTTGTCGCTTATGCTCACTTACTGATAGATCGCATTTTTTTATAAAAATGCTGAAACCCCTTTTCTTCCTTTCTTTTAGGTACTGTTGCTTGTGCAGGTTGAGAAGCCATTTAAAGAACCACTTGCAACACAGTTCGCTGCTTAGCCATGGGCCTTGAACGGAACCGATACGCATGAAGGTGCTATGAAGACTTGAAGAACCACTTATGACACGGTTCGCTGCTCGGCCATGGGCCTTGAACGGAACTGATACGCATGAAAGTGGTATGAAGACTTGAAGAACCACTTGCGACACGGTTCGCTACTCGGCCATGGGCCTTGAACGAAACTGATATGCAAGAAAGTGGTATGAAAACTTGAAAAACCACTTGTGACACGGCTCGCTGCTTGGCTATGGGCCTTGAACGGAACTGATACGCACGAAAGTGGTATGAAGACTTGAAGAACCACTTACGACACGATTCACTGCTCGACCATGGGCCTTGAACGGAACTGATACGCACAAAGGTGGTATGAGCAGTGAGAAGCAACTAGCGCGGCAGTCAACGAACATTTTGTATGATTTTGCTCTACGCTTCACCCTTCTTTAGCATTTATTTTGTTTAGACGCCACTTCGCTTACTGATTTCTTTCCTAAAAAAGAATTAACTTTATGTTTGATTTTGTTCTCAGGTAATTTATAATGGTACACCTTAAAGAAGTTTCAGCGTGATGGTAAGCCTCTTTTTTCATCGTGGATAAGGAAGACGACAATCCTCGATCAGGCAGCTGCTTTTGAATCTACCGTTCTTTGAGGAGGCTGAAAGCCAATAAGATGCCTGTTATAGAACCGTCATCCTTTCCTTTCAAATTTTCCATCTGGTTGGAAAAGGTTGCGGAAGATGGTTCCGTTGGATACTTTCTGTAGAACGCATATCATGATAAATCCAGCCTTCTTACTGAATTCCCTATGCTCGGGCATCATATCATATCCGGGCAGTCCAGATGGGGCTCGAACATGATTCTCTACAGCGACTTCGGTTATATTCCCTTGTTCTGGGAATGGACAGAGCATGTGCTTTCCTATTTTGAGGCATGCTTACGAAGGTGCACTTTATACGAGGCGGTGTATGCCTCGCTCTACTCTTACAGTCACAATATACATGTTGTGCGCGCCTTTTGTGGGAGCTGGTTTCCTACCACCAGTACTCTTCACATGATATCTGGCGAAATGTCTATCTCATTATGGGATTTGCACAAGCTTGGTGGACTCCTAATTAATGGTAAAGTCTACGATGAGACCATTCCCTGTCTCCAAGCCTTTAAGCACCGGGACAAGCAAAACTTGAGGACTATGTCATCTTCCTACAAGTTTTTGTTCGCTACTTTTAGATGTTTAGAAAAGATGCCTATCTGTGAGAAAGGCATTAGTGCGAAGGCGTGGATTGATTTCTGATGCAAGAAGAAGCTCATCCACAAACCACCAATGCGGTGTCGCCCGCGTGGCTCGACTCCCACAAGGACGTAAAATCTAAGTGGTCGGATTCAACCTCAAGATCCTTGCTGGAGTCGTGAAGAGTTAAAAGTCTTCAAAAGCTTGGGGGTCCCCAAAGAGAGGAGGGAAAGCACCTATCTGGCAGCGTACCTATCATGTTAGCTGTACGTTTTTGCGCTTCTAGAGACCGGGGAGAAACTCATTCACCTGGGCACTTTTGAGGCTGCCAGCTTGATGGCGTCTGGTACTATCTTCAGCCTAGCTGTCCCTGTGCTAGCCAAGATTTACCATGGCCTTAATGGGCTTACTACGGCTGCGAAGCCTTTTCATTCACGGTCATTCTTCCGCTAGCACTATCTACATGGATGGCTCGCCCATTATTTCAAGACTCACCATGTCTTGCAACCTCCCCCTCCAGGCCCTTTGATGGTGTGCTACTCCGGGTCACCTATGACGCGCAATGACCTTGGAGATGTTCGCGAGCTTATACATGAGGGCAAAATATCTTACATGGGCTATCTAATGCTGGGGAGGAACCGATCAGAGACCCTTATTGACAATGGGAATTTGGATTCAGATAAGTCAGATTACCTGATCTCTCTTCGAGATGGTTTCCTTCTTATTCGTCGGGATGCGACCTTCTATGTTGAATCCTATGGCCCGCACTGGTTCAATAGGCAATATGGGTTCTGCCAGGGGATCCCTGGAGTACTTCACGAAGATCCTCACACTCGGGAGGTGTCATACGAGAATGCCCTTTTATATTAGAAATGACTCCTCTTTTTGGGGACTGCATCATAGGGCTTTCTTCCCTGTCGCTCCTTGGTCTTGAATCAACACATTTTTTCAGCTTACAAGCTTTGTTGGCCTAAGGTGACCATTAGTGACCTTCATTCCAGTGCTTCTGTTCTACAGAAGAGTACAGAAGCAAGTTCATCCAGGGAGGACAAAGAAGCAAAGGCTGGCCCATCGAAGAAGGTCAAGGGGAAGAAAGGAAAGGATCCTGTGGCTGATTTAGATGCTAAGGGCCTGGAATCTGGTGATGATGCTTATGGGTCCCCGAGAGTTCATCTTGCTGAAAAAAGCGAGGTCTAGTACCGGACAGTGACAGCGAGCCAGAGTCTGAGGCGAACTTCAACATGGGGGCGTAAGAGGCGTGAGACCGTGACCCCCAGGGATGCCAGAGTCAACCTTGGGGATGACTTTTTTGATGACATCCAGAGCTGTTCAGGCGAGCCAGCCAATCTTGAGGATGTATGCACCATTCCTTCACCTTTTACTGTCATTTTCTTTTGCTTTATTGCTTTGGTTTTGATCAGTGTAAAATGTTTCCAAACTTATCCTCTTCTTTCTTTTTATTCAAATTGAGGAGTTCGACCTAGCACAGGAGGCGACACCCATCGTCGATGAGTAGTTACTCGAGGATGTCAGCCGTGTTACTAAATCTGCTGCCCCGAAGGCGACCCCAGGTATTGGCAAGGACATTGAGACTGTGAGGAAGCAAACATCCCCTCATGAGGTTGGGAGTTCAGCTTCCAGGGAAACATAGGCCTTGCGCATATCAGCTACTCAGAGTCATCACTCAGTTGATGGACCTAACTCTCTTGAGGTGGCCACTAGGGGGTTACCCTATGCTGACACTGATATTGGCACTCTTGGGGGTTCGAAAGGGAAACTTTCCTGTACAGCTGCTCCCTCCACTAGTCCCTTCTGTCTCAGACCCGGCTCTCAAAGTATTTTTACCGCCGCCATTCGAGTGATGGGGTCCAAGTATTTGATCAGTTTGAAGAATGTAAAATTTGAAGAAGTAGAGGGAAAACTTCAAAGTGCCCGAATGATCTACAAAGGAATTGAGCGACTTTGTGGAGACCCAACCCCTTTGAAGAAGAAGGTGGAGGATTATGGGAGCGTGGTGTCAGCCTTCTTATCATTAAAGAAAGCATCTTCTTCATGCCGCCACCTAGATGATGTGGCAAAGAAGAAGGTGCTGTGCACCGAGCAGGTCAATCTTGCGCGCTCACGCCTTGCCACTGCACGTGCAGACCTTGGTGCTATGACGGAAAAACTCAAAGGGGTGGCGTAGAGGATTATTGATTTGGAGGACGCGCTTCGCCTTGCCCGGGAAGAGGAGTGCCAGCTTAAGGGCGACGTCCAGGTCCAATCTTCCCTATTGGTGGCAACTGAGCAAGAAGTTAGTGTGAGATCCAAAGCTCTTGCCGACCTTAAGATGGCACCCACTCTTTCTTCTGATGATGCCAAGGAGTTGGAGAGGCATAAGCAGATCATGCTAGCACTGCCATCCTCGCTTAATCCTGACACTTGGAGGGACACCGATTGATGTTTTGCTCAACTTGTCTTGTTCCTCTTTTTTTTCTTTTGCAACAAATAGTTGTAATAGACTTTGTGTCCTCCCTTATATGAACTTTGATCGTCACCCGGCTTTCTCTTCTTTTATTATGTTTGACTGAACTTAATATTTTATTTACCAAGCTGCCTACGTACTTATAGAAACATTGCAATTCCCAATAAGATCAAGTCATCACGTAGTTCAACAAAATAAATTTTATATATATTTGTTTTGTCGTACACAGTTTATACTCTTGTGGGTCAGGAGTAATACAACGAAATTTTTTTTGTTTGAGTTTCTTTTTGTCGTTCACAGTTTATACTCTTACGGGCCAAGAGTGTTACAATGGAATTTAGCTTCAAAGAATGAGTAGTTTAGGCTCTTACTTAGGAGCTTTACAATATCCTATATCAAGGGTAATAATGCTTCAAGAACTTGCCATTTATGGGTCCTACTTGAACCCCTTGTCCATCTACTATCTTATAGAAGCCATTTGAGTACACCTCGCAGACAACATAAGGTCCTTCCCATTTCGGATCGAATTTGCTTCCTGTCTTGTGGGTCATGATGATTGGCCTTTTTAGCGCCAGCACTTGATCCCTAACTTGAAACGAGCGTGGCCGAACCTTTCTGTTGAACGCTCTTACTAAGCGAGCTTGGTAGCATTCGAGCTTCTATTGTGCTTGAAGTCTCTTCTCGTCAAGGGCCTCCAGCTCCGCTAAGTGAGGCTTGTGATTTTTGTCTTCCGTCAAACCTTCTTGTATGACGATGCGCAGCGATAGGATTTAGAGCTCTAATGGCAGTACAACTTCAACTCCACACACCAAAGCAAAGGGAGTCGACTGTGTCGGCGGCTTGTATATGGTTCGGTACGCCCAAAGAGCCTCCGCTAGTCTGTCGTGCCAATCTCTTTTAGACTTTGTGACAACTTTTTTGAGTAAGTTGCAAAGTATTTTATTAAAGGCTTCTACTAGGCCGTTTGTAGGGGCATGGTACATGAAAGACTTATGCTGGGTGAACTTAAACTTCTCACATAGGCTGGTCAACAGGCTGTTGACGAAGGGCTTACCATTATCCGTGATAATGTACCTCGGCACACCATATCGATAAATAATGTGTGTCCTTATAAAGTCGACCACATTTTCTTTCTTAACCTCCCTTGGTGGAATTACTTCCGCCCATTTAGAGAAGTAATCAGTGGCAGCCAAGATGTAGGAGTGACCAACCCATGATTTAGGCGTGATTGGTCCAACGACATCAAGGCCCCATGCCTCAAATGGCCAGGACGCAGCAGTTAGGTGAAGAGGTTCTGGGGGTTGATGTATGAAGTTAGCATGGAACTGGTAAGCATCACATCTCTTTGCATAACTCATGCAATCTTACACTATAGTGGGCCTGTAGTAACCCATCCTTTTAATACGATCATGTAGCCTAGGCCCTGATTGGGGCACTCCGCACACACCTGAATGAGCTTTTGCCATCGCTTGCTTTGCCTCTTCCAAGTCCAAACGTCGTAACCAAAGGCCAAGAAAAGAGCGTCGATAGAGCGTTCCGTTGTAGCAAAGGAAGCTCAGTGCTCCCCGCTGTATTTCCGTCTTATGCCTTGGGTCACTAAGAAGTTTTCCGTGCTCTAAGTACTCAATTATATGTTGGCGCCAGTCTTCTGTGTCTATTTCAAGGACACAGATCATGTTGACGTCTTCCTCTGAGTCTTCATCATCGGGCGGAACAACTCAGCAGCCACATACTGGAATTTTCATTCCCTCTTCTGCTCCCAGTGCCAAAGTGGCTGCGAGGCTTGCTAGTGCATCAGCCATCTTGTTGGCACTCCTTGGCACATGCTTTAACTTGACCATCTCCAACTTATTTAGTAGGCATAATGCCTGCCTGTGATACGGGACAAGGTCCTCTTTCTTAACCTCGTATTCGTCAAGTAGTTGATTGATGACCAACTGCGAGTCACCAAATACGTTGAGGTTAGTGATCCCCATCTTAATGGTGATTTCAAGACCCAAGCTAAGCGCTTGGTGTTCCACCACATTGTTAGAGAATAACTGAGTAAGCACAAATGAATACGGCAGAATGTGCTTTTCAGGGGAAACAAAGACCACTCCTACACCAGCGCCATCACGCCTAGCCGCACCATTGAAATATATTTCCCAGGGAGGGAGGATATCGATGTAGAACACGTCTTCTCCTGGTAAATCATCATTTAGGTCCCAATCATCGGGAATGAGATGATTTGCTAAGAAATCTGCCAACACTTATCCCTTAACCACTTTTTGGGGTACATAGACAAGGCGGTACTGTTTTAAGATGACTGCCCATTTTGCCATTCGCCCATTTAAGATTGGCCTAGGCAAGATGTACTTGATGGGATCAGCTTTGGAGATCACTTGTACTGTATAAGCCTGCATGTAATGCTTGAGTTTCTGGATGGCAAAGATGAGCGACAAGCACATCTTTTCAATGGGGGAGTACTTCAATTCAGCGCCAACCAATGTACGACTTAAGTAGTACAGGGCTACTTCTTTCCCTTTCTTGTTTTCCTGTACATATAATGCTCCTAAGGATTGTTACTGAGCTGTAATATAAGTCGAAGAGGTTTACCAGGGATGGGTGCCCCCAGCACCGGAGGATGGGACAAATATTCCTTTATTATCTTGAAAGCCGTTCGACATGAGTCATCCCATTTAAATGATGCTCCTTTTTTATAAGGTGGCTGAAGGGGTGTCAACGTCCTGTAAGATTTGAGATGAATCTTCGGATATATGCCAAGCGACCTTGAAGTCCGTGAAGCTCTCTGAGGTTCTTAGGCTCAGGCATTTCTTAAATTGTCTTGATCTTCGATTAGTCGATCTTAATTCCCTGATGGTGAACGATGAAACCCAGGAAGTTCCCAGAGGTGACACCGAACACGCACTTAAGTGGGTTCATCTTTAATTAGCATCTCCTTAATCGCTCAAAGATTAGACGAAGATCTTGTAAGTGGTGTGCCCTCTTCTTAGACTTGGCCACCAAATCATCGACGTAACACTCAACTTTTTTATGAAGGATATCGTTGAAAATTATTTGCATTGCTCTTTGGTAAGTTGCTCCTGCATTCTTAAGTCCAAAGGGCATCACCTTATAGCAAAAAATGCCTTTAGGTGTGCGGAAAGTTGTGGCCTCTTGATCCTCTAGTGCCATCAGAATATGATTGTCTCCTACAGTACAATCCATGAACGACAGCACTTCATGCCCTGTGGTTGAGTCGATCATGAGTTCCGTGACAGGCAACGTGAAATCATCTTTTGGACAAGTGTCGTTGAGATCCCGAAAGTCCACGTAAATACGAAGTTGCCTATTTTTCTTCCTGACGGGCACGACGTTTGCGATCCACGTTGGGTATTTGACCTCGCGAATGAATCCTGCCTCTATGAGTTTGTTGACCTCTTTTTCAATTTTCGGTACCAACTCTAGGTGGAAACGTCACTGGGGTTACTTCTTAGGCGAAACACCCTTTTTGATGGATATGCGATGAACTGCGACCTTTGGATCCAGCCCGGGCATTTCTTTATAGCTCCAGGCAAATACGTCCTTATACTCGGACATGAGTTCTAAGTACTGTTTTTCCTCCTCGGGTGTAAGTGATGAGCTTACGTAGATAGGACGAGGCTCTTCATTGGTCCCAAGATTCAACTCTTTTCACTCATCAACTCTAGCTTACCCCCCATCTTCGAAGGTCTTAAGAGTATCGGCTAGCTCTGTCTCTGAGTTTGAGTCATCACATTCATGGGCTGTGACATGATTAGAAGGAATAACTTCTTCTTCCTCTGCCTCATTGCTAGAGTTAGAGTTATTTTGTTGACCCGTGAAGATCACAGTATGCCTCTTACTCTTAATGAACCGTCTGTCTTCACATCCAAGCTGGAGAAACGCTTCATACGAGAAGGGATAGAGCTCTAAACTTCATTTATTACTCCCAAGCGGGTAAACGCAGAACTTTTCTCCTGCTGAAGCCGTGAGCTTGAAGACTTTTCACCAGTTTTTATTCTGGTAAATAATGCAAGCCTTGGGTGAGGAACGTTTTTGATTCTGTTAAAAATAGAGATTTTACAGCCTTTCCTTTTCCCTATTCGAGTGAACACCGACGAACATTTTCTCGGAGCGGGCGATTGCAGCCTATCAAACACAGAGGGTTTTGGTTTAGGTGAAGCACTTTCTTCTTCACTCTTGTTCACCTCTTCAGCTGAGATGTGTTGAGTTGCCACCTTCTTGTCCTTTCGTCACCTTGAGATTCTGACTGGCTGCAGTGACGTGAAACCCAGTCCAACTTTTGAGACGCCTACTGAGCTTCCCTGCTCTTGGATCTTTTTTTGAGTTTCATTAAGTCCATGAGGCTTGACCTCGACGACCTTTCCTAAGGTAGCTGGGTTTTGAAAGTCATAGCCAGCCTTTTCCATGAGTTTAAAGGCGTTGGGAAAATATCCTTTATTGGCAATAGCTGATACCATGATACCATGTTAAATTTTTTATATCAATTGGGCAATTAACAAAGAGTCATGCATACAAACTCTAATAAGGTTCCAACCTAAAACCAATTGGCCTAGTCTAGCATGTAATATGGCTAAGGGCAATTGACTACATGCTTTATTGGCAATAGCTACAGGGCTAGGTACTGCAGCTTTCATGTTCTGATCTCCTGAATCAGTTAAAGGTTGTTTTGAATTTCTTCTTCCCAAGCCTCCTTTCTTGATGTGCTTGCTGTTGGCCTGTGGTTCCAGTTTATGCAACCCATTGTGTTCATGTGCCACTGCTACGACTTGACTAGTTGTAAGGTCCTGGAAAATGCATTCAGTTGAATAAAGGTGAATGCATAAGTTTTGATCTAACAAGAGTTTAATAAGTGATAGTAAATTGAACTTGAACTCAGGTACATATAACACCGTCCTCAATATAATTTTATCAGCCAACTGTACATTGCCACCTAATGCAACAGTTTAAGTGAGCCATCTGGCAATGTGATATAAATTGGCTTAGACAAAGCATCCAAACTGACAAACAGGTTCAAATCATATGACATATGATCACTGGCCCCTGTATCCATAATCCAGGTTCTATATTCACCATGTTAAGTAGCACAGCAAATGCCAGTAAACCCAATGAAGATGGTGTTACCTGCGAAATTTTCATATGTACCAACCATTGTATCATGTTGGTTGCCATTAGACTGGTTCCCCTTTGTGATTTTCATGACTTCCTGTGCCAAAGCCTGTATGAAGCTGGAATCAAACTGAGATTTGTTGGTTCCTCCTATGCTGTACTCGTCTTCATCTAGGGGAGTGTCTTGATCACCAGAATGATTGATGAAATTTGCAGCTTGCCTCGGTCCCACTATCTTCTTTTTTCCTTTTGGTCTATCATACCACTCTGGATACCCAATTATCTTGAAACATTGATCCCTTTCATGACCCGTTCTCTGGCAATAGTCACAAAACTTGTTGGACTTGGTCTTCCTCAAATCTTTCTTAATTCTGTTTTTTGGAAGGAAAGCATTTGCAGCCTCGACCTCTCCATTATTAGAGATACTTGTTCTGTTAACAAAAGCTGCAACTTCTCTAGATATGCCAACAAAATTGGTGACACGTCTTTGCTTCTCTACCCTTTGAATCATAGAATATGCTTTGTTTACTATGGGCAAAGGATCTAATAGGAAAATTTGACCTCGTATGGCCTCATACTCTTCATTAAGATGCATCAAGAATTGCATAATCCTCTGTCTCTATTCTAATATCAATGTTTTTTTAATTGATGGACAGGTTTTAGGGCATGTACAAACTAGAATGTCAGACATATCATTAATCTCATCCCAAAGCCTCTTTAATTTCGTGTAAAACACAGCCATAGAATTACTTCTTTGATATAGGTTAGTGATTTCTTTTTCCAGTTGGTATAAAAGAGGTCCATTACTCTCTACAAATTATTTGTGAGTTCATCCCATAGTTCTTGGGCTGAATTCACATACAAGAATGCTTTAGACGTCTCTGGTGTCATTGAATTCAGCAACTAACTTACTACCATGCTATCACATTTAATCCATTGATCAAACTTAGGGGAATTTTGATTAGATTTGGGACAAGAACCATCAATACATCCAAGCTTCACCTTTGTTCTAAGAGCGATCTTGACTGATCGACTCCATTTCTGGAAACTTAAGCCAGTCAGTTTAAGATTCACAATCTGCATACCTGGATGATCCGAGCTCTGGAGGAATAGGGGATCATTGATGTAGCATTCAGCAACTTGTCTTTGATTGTAGTTGGATTCTGAATTCTCTATTTCAGCCGACATTGTGACCAGCTTGAGAGAGAAGCAATCCGTATCTAAACCAATCAAGATCTATCACGATTGATCAAGAATTTCAAGAAAAAACACCAGGTCAGGACCATGGTGCTCTGATACCATGAGAAAATGAAAGAGAAGAAAATTTTGAGAAAAGATATTTCATGTTTCCATAGTATTTCTTGCAATGTACATGAAAGCTTATATATGCTGGATGTATGAGAGATAGTGAGGTTGTCTGTTATAACAACCAATTCTGACATGGCTAACAGACTCTCTACGCATTTTCCCTTTTATTCTTCACAAGTGGACACAGTAGGGAAAAAAAGGAGAATGCACAAGAAAGAAGAAGCCAGAAACAAGGTGCAAACCTTTTGCATTAGTCATTTTAGCTAGTCCTTGAATGCTTAGTGAAAAAAGGAAATTGAACCAATTGGATTTGGGGGTCTCTCTAGGATGACTTTGACAGAGACTTCATTAGGAATAATGTCATCATTGATAAGTAATTTCAACCACGTAATAGGATATCCGCTATTAGTCCTAGGAAGTTCACATTCCAGATAACGTATGTGACATTTTTGGTTTCCCAGGAAATATTGCAATGAAAGTGGAGGAGACATGAGGATGCAGAGACTCGATTACAAACAGTTGCGAGAATTTTAGAGACAAAAGTGGAGTTCATCGATCACATACAATTGTTTGGCAGAACTTCTCCTATTGTTGCAAGATGCTCAATACAAAAGGGTGGTTCCTCAAATGAAATAATTAGAAACATATTTCTATTGCCCATTGACAATGGTATTAGTCATATTTATGTTGTTACTCATAAATATGTTTGTCACTTACATAATATATTGTTGGCGATGTTAAAGGTACCTTACAAAATAAAACAATTAGGAGAACATTTTACTCACCCATTCAAAACGTCAGCAGTCACTCATCGAAAGCCTTCATGGTCATGTTTGTAATTGACTATTATTAATGTACTCTGATTTTTTTTTTTTGTTTGCGTCAGTATTACATATTTTCATACCTATCCTGATCATGGAACACTTCAGCTTGGTGTGCATTAATACAAAGTTAAGCCAAGTGAAATATCTTGACAGCTACAAATATGTTGATTGTACTTTTAATAAGTAGTTGATGCTTACCTTCGTAAGACAAACATTGTTCTGAATACATTCTTCTTGCACCTGTTATATTCTACTAAATAAATTAGTTGTTAACTTCTACTTCTTCGCACCCTCAATGCACAAGCGAGTTTATGATAGAAAATGGTGATCGTGAAGGAGCAGATATGGCTGCTTACCATACCCGAATAATTTTTTCCCTATGGTAAGATAACCAAAAGAATAGTGATTGTGGTGTATTCGTGCTTAAGCATATTGAAATTTATGTCGGAGAAGAACTTCACTTAGATCTTGGACAGGTGAGACATCTTGTACACTTAGTAATACAATATTAGTCATTGCTTCCCACCAATTGTCTGCTTACACTAATCAAGTAATAACATAGAGTACACATCTGTTCATAGTAATATGTTATAATTGTTTGCTTCTAAAATTTTAGCTACTCAAAAGACAGGTTTACAGGGTAAAGTTTGCTGCAACAATCATACTTAGTGATCATAGCCATCGAAGAGCTAAAGTGATACAGGATGTGTCCGGCATCACTAATTGTAAAGATGATATTTTACGGGAAGTTAAAGAGGGGAAATGTCAAAGGATGAAGATGGCCCAATAGAGGAAGAGGCAAACCAATGCCAAAAGGAAAGAAGCTCAACAACTAGAGGAGGCTCCACCAAATGAAGAAGAAATGTTAGTAGAAATAGCTAAGCTACCAAAGAGGTTAGGATTGTTAATCATAGTGATGGGCGAAATCAAAAAGTGCTGTTGTCAAGGCAGAAAGATCATTAAGATTGTGATGTGGACAAGGGAGGCAACCCACAAAAAAGAAAGACAAGTGACAGATATTTCCTTTTTAAATGTTGGTCTTGTTTGCTTTAGAAATCGGTGGATCAATTCCAGTACTTTATAGTCATGATAGTTTTTCTTTGAACTTTAAACTAAAGGTGATTTCTATCACAAATAAATTTATTTTTGATGGATTTGGGATGAATCAATAGCAAATTAATAGCAACATGGATTTTCCTGTGCAGGATGAATCTTGTTCCATTAGTTTAATGTGAGTAGCAGCATATCAGCATAAAATTTTTATTGTCTTTACATTCAAGTAGTAACTTTTTGTTCACACAACCAACAACTTTTTGCAGTTCAAATCTGTACAATATTCATCCCAACTTCGTCATTGTTAGATTATAAAAACTGCCACCCTGTTAATGCTACTTTTTGTTTGCTTACACTGATGCTAAATTTATTTAGGAAGGGGGAGACTGTAGAGGTGGTTTTAATTATGGAGAATTCTAAGGCATGCCAATTTCATGCAATATGACTATTTTCTCACATGAATAATATTGGTCCTGAATTAGTCATCAAAAACTTGTTGTAATTCCCGCAAGTATACGATTTATTGTCATAGGAATTACAAGTGTCGTCCTCAGGGATAGTTGTGAAATTGAGTTACTACTCAACTAAATTAAACTTGCTAGACATCCCCTTAATCTATAATCTAGTAATGCAGATTATCATGTGATAAGAATATGAAATCAACATTAGAATTACAACAAGTAAGAAAACCACTCAAATGATAAAGATAGAGCTTCTAACGCTTCCTGGTAGAGCAAGCCAATTGAGGCGTAGACAAAGCGCACCATGAGAATAGAGCAAGCGGATTGAACAACCACGAGAACGCAGAAATCACTAGAAATTCAATCCAAACTCTTCCCTCAATTGAACTAACGATTCCCTAGTGTGTTCACAAATTTAGAAACCGGAAATCTGAGTCTGGGAGTGGCGAAAAACACAGAACTGAAAAATAGAACGAGAAATCGAAGCAAACGTGAACAAATTAAAGAACAACAGATTCGAAAACTAAAAGAAACTGAAACCCCCAATCTCCAACTTTCAACTCAACTTGAACAACCCAGAATCCACTTACAATAATCTGAGGCGTCAAGAATAAGATTTGAAAAATTGGAAAAAAATGAAATGAAACATAAAAATCTGAAATGAAAAACTACTCTCTACTCCCTACTTTTCTGCCACCCTCTCTGCTTCGACCTCTCTCACTTCTCTTCCTAGTCTTCTCTATTTGAAGCACTCCAAAAATGGCATACCCCACCACTTCGCTTGCCCTCATTCACACCTTGTAACTGGTGCATTGATGGTGGTGATGATGGATTAAATGATAAGGAGAGAGAGAAGGTAACGGATGAAAATGGGGAGAGGAAGACGGAAGGGCTGCCCTACTCTGCTTTCAGGTGTTGCTAGGGTAGTGGCTATCAGGTTCCTGGGTAACGCTAGGGGTGAAGGAAGAAGCAAGGGGGGGAGGAAGATAGCATCATATGATAGGCACATGTCAAACAAATAAAAAAATTGGGTTGGGCATTGGGAAAGGGAAATTTTTGGGCTGGCCCAAGGGAAAAAAGAAGAAAAGGAAGAAGAGAGAGAACCGGTCTGAGGCGCAGCTGCTGAGGACCAAAGTGGGTCTGGCCCACGCGTGAGGCAAGAAAGCTGCTGATGGTGAGGAGGGGAGACGTTGGGCTAGGCCTCGATATTGGGCTTGATTTTGTCTATCTTCTCTTAGTCCAAACTTTGGATTACTTTATTCATTTTTTTCCAAAATTTTCAATCCCTACAAAATGAATAAAAATATTATTAAAATTCTAATTAACCAATTTATTTTGAGCAATTATTACATAATTTAAGGGTATAAAATATCATAATTTATGGTTTAACAAATAACCCCGCACCTAAGTTTTCCTCGTCCTAAAGTAAAACAAAACTAAAAATCCTAGAAAAATAAAAACAAAATCCTAACCCACTTTCGTAAGAATCACGATTGCACGTAGCGTGTGCAACAAGCCATTTAAACCACTACGTTACCCCTAATGGATGAGTAAGGTCTCGTGAGAGTTTGCAGAAGTTGCACCCACAAAATCTATAACAGAACATAAAAAAGGAAAAGAGAAGCAGAAACAAAAAAACAATTTGGATTTACAAACATAAATATACAAGGGAGAATGTTGTGCACATTCTAACCAACCAAACCACCCATGTAGCAAAGATATCGACCTGCATATAAACAGAATATACTCATCAAGGCTCTCTATCTCGTGAATGATATCAAAGCACTAACTTTTCAGTCCACTGCACTTCAAAACTTTGAACCAATCCCAGTGCTTGTGTGTAAGTACATCATCATCCTAGGGCTTAGATTTACTAAAATCAGACTCAATCCCACTTGACTAATACAAACTAATTATTGACTTATTAACATAGAAAGTAGGCTTTTCCAATAGCAATATTGCCTCAAAGGGTAACACCCTGTAGCACAGGCCTCAAAGGGTAATGCCCAGTAGCGCATGTCTTAAAGGGATACTTGTCATTCCAAATTTTATTTCATTTCCTTTTTTCCTTCTTTTTTTCTTTTTTTTCATTTTGTTCATTTGTTCTTTTAGAATGCAAACCAAGATGAAAGTAATCATATCAAAGACAAGTGGGAGAGCTAATCATGGAAGACTAAGACTGTTAGATAATAATGATGGTATAAATAAGGATTGCATTATGCATCGATAATGAACAATTGGGGTTAAAATTAGGGCTTAAAATGACACACTGAAGACCTTAACCTATCACGCACGTCATGCTTACATACGAGCTAATAGCACAGCACAGGGGACTTAAGCTGATCAGAATAGTACGAGATTTTCCTAAAAACAAAACAAAAATCTTTTTGAATTTTCAAAATTTTTTTAATTTTTATTCTATTTTTTCCTTTCAATCTCAATTCTTTTCAAAAATTTTTAAACGTGGTTTCCCCACCCCCACACCTAAATTTCACAATGTTCTCATTAAGAGTGGAAAGAAACAAACAAAAGAAAAAACTAAAAAGGAAAACAAATATATAAAAAGACTAAGACTCATAAGGAAAGAAAAAGGATATACTCGAAAATTCAAATGGAAAAAAATAAAAATAAAATAAGGCAACAAATACATACAAAACAAAACAAAACAAAATAAAAAGAGAAGAAAAAGAGGAATGTTTATACTAAGTCAGGTACAAAAGTACACTTAAGCTATAGCCTTGTGAAGTATGTCGAGATAGAGGTTTATGGAGCATCAGCCACTTCATTGCAAATTAAAAATTGCTACTTAAATCAAAACTCATCAGCGCACGAAGTAGCTTATCAAACAAGTAAGCACAACTCTCAATAAAATAAAGACAATGAACATCAAAGAATTGATGCCAAATAGAGTACATCCATAACATCAATACAGGACAAGTAAGAGCTCACTTCAATTTGTTAAACTATTGGGCCCAATTAGAAATCAGATAGATGTACTCATAATTTGGAAGTAAATATGTCATCGGCGTAGGAATGGGATCATCATGAATTAGCACTTTAGGAAAAATATGGGTGCAAAGTCCATAAGCCTGTTAAGTCTAATATGCGTATGAGTCTGGTCTAAAGCAAAATTCTTAGTGGCAATGTTCTCAGACTCAACAAATTTAGCCTTACAAGATTCAAAGATTAGGTAAGCTCAAATGGGGTCAAACGAAAAAAATTCATATTTAACACGTAAACCCTCAGTAGAACTTTCATTGCCATCAAACCCACAAGCAAAAGATTCATATTCTATACAAATAATATTATCATTAAATTCCAATTTAATGGGTTCAATTACCTCCTTGCATGACTCCTGTAAAATATTTTCTTCTGAATCATCTATCTCATGATGCTCAATGTCAAACTCAATGCTCATATCTAACTCACTAGGGTCCTCAAGGTCTTCACCCACCTCAAACTCACAAAAATCATTTAGAGTGGTGGGCGGGTTGGAGGACATAAGGATATCATTAGTGACATCTTTTGGTGAGCTAGCATGGGGTGCAAGGTCTTGTGATAGAGACATAGGTAGGTCACTCTCTTGTTCTCGACTAGGCAAAGACATGTCTTCATTCAAGTTAGGCCTAGATTGATAAGAGGACTCAAAATCATCATAAAGACTAACTGCAGGTGTACGAGATCTTACACTAGAGTCAGACTCACTATAATTCCCCCTACTATGACTGAAACAGTGAGAATATTCAGTAATTCTATTTTTCATGACCTCTAACATTCTATCAGTGATGTTATTTATCTTCTTTTCCATACTTGCACAGGTAGCATCAACATAAGCACAATATGAGTAATAACAAGCATCATGATCGGGAGACTCACAATAATCGCACAAAACAGGAGGCACAAAAGACTGAAATGGGTCATATGAGTTCATAAAATGGTCATGGTGGGAAGGATTAGCATGAAAATAAGATTCGTCATGAGTTGGGTATCTAAAATTTTCGTTAGCTCGATCAAACACATAGGTATCCCAAGCTAATTTTTCAAAGAAATCCGAAATTTCATCTTGAGTTTTAGTTAATAATCCCAAACTCTCTTTTTAATTTTAAGAATTTTTCATTTTTTGGATTTTTAAATTTCTATTATTTTTTTAAAGGTTTTTTTTCTATTATTGAAAGAAAAAGTAAAAGGAAAAACCATAAACTAATGACTAAAACTAAAAGAAGACCCTAAATAATTAACTAATGACTAAAACTAAAAGAAGACCCTAAATAATTAAGTTAACAAAATAAACTAATAAAAAAGAAAACCATATAACCAAAAAAAAAAAAGCAAAAACACTCACACATCAAAAAGTAACCTAATACAAAAAATAGAAAAGAAGCACACACACAAAGCATGTACCCCATTTTCTTTTTATGATCTTGTTTTTGGGATTTTTTGATTTTTCTATTTTTTCTTTTCTTTTAAAAAACACAAAACAAAATCAAAAGGGGAATATACAAATAGAAAATTACCAAATCTAAAACAAAAACACAACCACAAATAAACTAAAAGAAAATTAGAAAATAAACTACGCCTAAACAGCCAAATTCTAAAAAAAAATTAAAACAAAAAATAAAACACGTAAAATCAGAACTAAATGCACAAAAAATTCCACAAAATCACAAGGGACATAAATTTTTTTTTTTTGAATTTTTTCTGTCTCCAAACTGTGCAGAAAAATCCAAACATATTATTAAGTCCAAAAATCATAGAAAAATCCAGACAATCCCCAATATTCCACAAAAATTCAGACAAACTGTAAAAATTATGATAAATCTAGAAAAAATATCATCACAATAAAAAGCACACCAGAAGTACTCCAGAAAATTCAAACAGAATCTAAAATTAGTAAAAAATCTGCACCGAGTTTGATTTTTTTCTTTTTCGGATCAGTTCTACCTTGTTTCTTTTGCTGCACATACACCAAATTGGTTAGTACTATTTTTCCAGTAACAAATAACCTCTAAAAATCAAGATGGAACTAATCTCAACAAAAACAAAAATCGAAATACTAACTAAATTCAAAAATCAAAGGTAAACTGAATTACTAAAACGAAACAATGACTCAACTACAACTAAAAATCACAACTCTAAAATTAAAACGAAAATGACTCGAACGACTCTAATAACTAAAGTATGACTGGACGCAACCAGATTTCACATATCCATTGGCTGTAATGGCGTCAAAAACTTGTTGTAATTTCCATAAGTATAGGGTTTATCGTCATAGGAATTACAAGTTTTGTCCTTAGGGATAGTTGTGAAATTGATTTACTACTCAACTAAATTAAACTTGCTAGATAGCCCTTAATCTATAATCTCGTAATGTGGATTATCATGTGGTAAAAATACGAAATTAACATTAGAGCACCAACAAGTAAGAAAAGTACACAAATGAGAAAGATAGAGCACCTACCACTTCCTGGTAGAGCAAGCCCACTTGAGGCGCAGATAAAGGACACCACGAGAACTGAGCAATCAGATTGAATAACCACGAGAATAGAGCCAACCACGAGAACCCAAAAATCACCAGAAATTCAATCCAAACTCATCCCCCAATTGAGCTAACGATTGCCTAGGGTGATCACAAATTCAGAAACTTGAATCTGAGTTTGGGAGTTGCGAAAAACACAAAACTGAAAAACAGAATGAGAAATCGAAGCAAACATGAACAAACCAAAGAACAACAGATTTGAAAACTAAAAGAAACCGAGACCCCCAATCTGCAACTTTCAACTTAAATTGCACAACTCGGAATCCAATTTCAATAATCTAAGGCTTCAAGAACAAGATTTGAAACATTGGAAAAAAACAAAATGACACATAAAAATCTGAAATGGAAAACTACTCTTTACTCCTTACTTTGCGGCCACCCTCTCTGCTTCGCTCTCTCTCACTTCTCTTCCCAGTCTTCTCCATTTGAAGCACTCTAAAAACGGCGTACCCTACCACTTTGCTTGCCCTCATTCACACCTTGCAACCGGTGCGTTGATGG
This sequence comes from Carnegiea gigantea, assembly GCA_029747015.1. NCBI lineage: Eukaryota > Viridiplantae > Streptophyta > Magnoliopsida > Caryophyllales > Cactaceae > Carnegiea > Carnegiea gigantea. The sequence continues at coordinate 683,664 of JAKOGI010000192.1, read as the reverse complement.
TGGTGATGATGATGGATTAAATGATAAGGAGAGAGAGAGGGTAATGGATGAAAAGTGGGAGAGGAAGACAGAAGGGCTGAGCTACTCTGATTTTGGGTATTGCTGGCGTAGTGGCTATTGGGTTCCTGGGTAATGCTGGGCATGAGGGAGGAAGCAAGAAGGAGAGGAAGATAGCATCATGTGATGGGCACGTGTCAAATAAATAAAATAAACTGGGTTGGGCACTGGGAAAGGGAAATGTCTGGGCCGGCCCAAGGGAAAAAAGAAGGAAAAGAAGAAGAGAGAGAATCGGTCTGGGGCGCAGCTGCTGAGGACTGAAGTAGGCCTGGCCCACGTGTGAGAGGGAGAAAGCCGCTGATGGGGAAGAGGGGAGACGCTGGGCTGGGCCCTTGATCTTGGGCTCGATTTTTTTCTATCTTCTCTTGGTCTAAACTTTGGATTACTTTAGTCATTTTTTTCCAAAATTTCCAATCCTTACAAAATGAACAAAAATATTATTAAAATTCTAAGTAACTCATTTATTTCGAGCACTTAGTACATAATTTAAGGATATAAGATGCCATAATTTATGATTTGACAATTGGATTATAAAAACAGTCACCTTGATTTTTGCTTGTTAATCAGAACATTTCACGCTGCAATGCTGCATTTATTTTGGGTGTTGAGCAATCGGAGAGGTGGTTTTCATTTCATTACATATTAAATTTTACCAGATAGTGTCTTTTTTGTTCGCCTAAATTATTGCATGTGTGATCGACTACAGCCATAATTTTAAAAAATGTCATTCAATTGAACTAAGCGCTTATGGCATTAAAATTGGAAAAAACCATAAAATAAAAAACATAGTCACCAAAAATATAAAGATTGAAACAAATTGCGCTTGGAAGTCTTTGTTCCAAATTCATGGGAAAGGATAGTCATTTTGCTTCTATAACCACATGTTTGGCTGGTGGTTGCCCACTTTGCTCGATTTAGCTGGATAGTTCCCACCCATAGACTATCAAGACTTTAGTCACTGCCCTTTTCAACGACATTGTTCATTGCTTGATCTTGATCTATAAAAATCCTAGTTGCACACTTCCCACCAATAGATTTCTTGGAAACCTGAAATACCCTCTCAAATGATTCAACTCTTTCATTTGATATAAACGTACACCCAAACATGATAGTCACCTAATTATTGTTTATACCGACAAACAGGGCACATATCAAGTTACACACACTACAAAAAAAAGGTCATGCTTGCACACTTATTTAACCACACATGGTTAAGTGTGGCAAGAACATAAACAAACGTGAGAGCGCTTGGAATTATCCCTATACATAATCAGTGATGAAAAATATAACCACTTTTATGAGAGTGGTAGTAACTAATTAAGGTATATCTACGCATATTAATTAAGCATGGAGACTTATATCTCATAAATAGGGCACATTTAGCATGGATATTAAGTGTGGCAGCCTCTTTTTTTAAATTTCTTGAAATGTATTTAAGTTAAACCACCAAATAAGCATGGAATAAAAAAAAAAGGGAAGAGAGTTTAGTCTGAGCCTACAAACATTAACACTCATCATCTAAAACTGAGTCTAGCTGTCCGGGTCACGTTCCCGCCTCTGGCTTCCCCCTCTCTCTCAAGACTCCCCCACCCTAGTCCCTGTCATGCCCCATCTTCCGCTCTCTCTCGACAGGGATGATTCATTGGAGCCGAGAAAATCGAAGGCCTTTTCCTTGAATATGCAATGTTGAGCAGTGACCTTTCGATGAAGTCACGTCCAATTTCGCTTTAACCTCCTTCCTAAACTCCATGTTTAAAGTCAGACTGTTTCTGCTACTTTTGTAGAGGTGAGTTCTCCCTTTCTCTATTGCTTACTTTCCTATTTGTTGGCCATTCACTTTGAAAAGGTACAACATGTTTTCATTACGTTCAAACGATTAGGGTTTTCATTTTATTTAATTTGATACTTTGGTTCAATGTATTTAAACCTCCACTTGTTAGGGTTTTGATTTTTGAAGGTTCGTTTATTGGCTAGATTCAATTTCAGTATTGATTACTTGAATTTACTTTTGCTGCAAAATCGGCAGCCCAGGTTGATTTGGCTATTTTCTAATTCTTTAATACACGAATTTAGTGGATCGTTGGTCAAATGGTAGTAGTAGGAGACATGGCTTGTGTATAGTGTTCTGTACTTTTTAAACCTAGGTTTATTGACAAAAGTGCCTTACTAGATGGACTGGACCAACATTGGTCTATCATTTAGGTGCGAGGAAGTTCAAGGTATATTGCTGGCGAAGCCTGAAATTTCGGAGAGGGGGTGTCTGGATTCAGAACTTGAAAGTAATGATGATTCTTTAACTATATTTTTAAAATACTTAATACATTTTAACCTAGAATTGAAATTAAACCCATAAATTAAACAAAATTTGAACTGAAATCGACAAATAAATTCACAAATTAAACAAGAAAAGCAAATTAACCTATGAATTGAAAGATTAAATAACAAATTCAAGTCAATTAAAACATTTAAATTAAAATAAAACAATGAATTAATTTTATCTATGTGAACCTGAATAACATAAGCTGATCAAAATGAAAAACTTTTGACATTGAAATCAAGTTTGACAAGTTTACTCTACATTTATTTTTATTGAAAACTTTGTTTTTTAAGAATATTTATAGGAAATTGTAGAAGACGCAATCAAGGATTTTATGAATTATTTGAGACAAAGATTTTGAAAATAATTTTTTTTATCATGCATTCTTTGTATTTCTAGAGTTTGTTATACTAATCAATAGCTATAAATCACGTATGATAGAAGTCCTTCACAGTGCATGAAGTTGAAAGACATTACCTAATATGCATTAATATGAGGAGGATGAAGTTTTGATAATAGACATATTGGATGAGGAAGAACCTTTCAACAAAAGCTACGGGGTTCAAACAAAGGATTTAGTAAGTTGACCTTTAAGTTTGTGCACTTTGGATCTTTTGATTTGATTTGTTGGTATTTCTATTGCGCATGGTTTTATGGGGTAAGATCGCATTCTATAGTGGTGTTGTTGATTAAGAATAAAGAATATATATAATTCATGTTTGAATGTGTTCATCAAGTAGAGGGACAACTGCACCATCAGATTTTAGAGCACTAACAGAGTGACTATCTAGTGAAGCTTCCATGGATCTTGTCATCAGGGAGTAAAAGAGATCAGAGTAGAGGTCTACTTCTCTTCTAATGTTATTAGGTCCACATAACTTAAAGGTTTAAGGTAGAAATTTTAAAAAATGAAAAAAATAAAACTGCATATGAAGGTTTCGAACTAGCAACCTCAGAAAACCAACCACAGCAAACACATCCACCTTCCAACACTATGCCAAGTGCAGTTTCATGCAAGTAGCCCTCTTATCTTGTAATTATATATTCTTTCAATATTTTAATTTCTACCATACATCAAATTATTTTTAGAGGGTTGTCGGGTAACCCCACTGACACCACACATGACCTACCTCTATGTTGCTTCCATTTTGTAAATTTGTTATTATCCTCCTAAGCTATATTCTGGTATGGTCTTTTTTTAAAAGAAGCACACTTGGCTATGTTAGCATGGTGAGCAGACTTGACGAAGGTGTAGACTTTGGTAGCATTAATAAATGAATGGGTTGTGGTTGAATGTTCTAATAGCCACAAACGAATATTAGTGGTTCAAAAGCGTTGCACATGAGCTACCCAATGACTGGGTGTTTTAAACGTGGAGTGCAATTAATAGGGTGAGGTTTTGACTTGGCTGTGGTTTTATATGATTATAAAGAGTTGCTAGTTTTAAAATGTGAAAGGGCAGTTTTTTAGAAAACATTTTCTATTAGATTTTCATTTTCTGTATTGTCTTTGTTCTCGAATTTGAAAAATATTGATTTTTCTTCTTAAGGGATGCAACTGTGTTGCATAGTACTTTAAAGAGAGTAACACTCATTTTGCACTGTGTTGCATAGGTAAGTTGTTTTTTTTTTTTTTTTTTTAATGACCTTGAATGAAATGGTTTGATGAAAGCCATAGGGTTTACAAGCAATCTTCCTGCATTAGAGATGCTCAGAAATCAATTGTAACATTATGATTATAGTGTAATTTAGTAGCTTATTTAGTGGGAACCTAATTGTTGGATTTGTGTTGGATACTCTAGGTGTGTGGCCTGTTGATTTGAGTTGCTTCGGCATGTGGTCGTTGAGATCATTAAGGGTTTCTTTTATTTTTTATTGTGTCTATGACAAATTATAAAAGGGAAATAGCCAAGTTTTAGGTGAAACTTTGCCGAATGTTTTGCAAAATCAGGGAATATACAAAAATACTAGCCTAAGGGTAGTGATGTTACATGTTTGTAGAGCGAGAGTATCTAGTGTGAAGGCTAATGTGGGTATTACATCTTGCAATCTTCTTAGAAGTTTTTGTCTCATTGTATTTTCCTCAATCTCACTTCATATTTTTAGATCTTTTCATCAAAATTAGTGGTGTTTTTTGTTGTACTTAAATCTAATACATAGGTTTGGGGGTTTCAGGTTGAAACCAACAGTAGCATGCCTCAAAATCAGATATAAAGTTTGGGTTTGTGAAGTGCTCACTTGGAACTATGGAGTTATACACCATCTCATTCTTTTTTTTAGCATCAATCTTATATATGTGTATTGAGAACAATCTTAACTTTTTGGTAGTGGATGCGTATTTTATAGGCATGTTGAAATCAATTTAGTAATAGTTTGCATAGATCTCGTAGTTTTCATTATGTGGTTGAATACTAGTTATTTTTTTAACTTAATTGATGACAATTAATTAGTTCATGGTTATAAAGTTATCCTACTTTTTTGCGTCATTTGAATTTTGGTCAAATATGTACTCTCTCTCTCTATACAAATATATAAACGATTACAATGTGTTATTAAATACAAATTATTTACATTTTTTGTAACAATAACTTGTTATTTCTTTTATTTAAAAATTTTTCTGCCAAAATAAGTTATCCGTATGAATAATTTGAAAGTTAGTTATCGAATATATAACACCACACTTGTAAGTAAAGGAGTGATGAGAATGATTTTTTACCCAGAGGGTAATCTGTTCACGGATACAAGCGAGGGGAATCTACCTACACCTATAAACATGGTGGATAATGCAGTCTTCCACGGATAAGCATGGATATTATATTGTCTGCCATGCTTATCAAGCGTGGCGAATATTTCCCTACTGATACCCTATGCACGCTTACCTTAAACGTGGCGAATATGCCCTGCCACGTATATAAGTGCGGAAAGAGGAAAATTTAAGCATAGCTGGATGTAACATTTCTTGTAGTGACAACCCATCCAAATTGTAATAGTCCTTCAAAGAATGTCCAAACTTTGTTCACCTCTAGCCTCATTACTCATGTACCGATATGAATCAACCTTTATTATTCCCAAAGAATGCATTTCGTCAATTGGTTTTCCCTTTTTGTGGTTATCTTCTACTCTGATCTATGGTAATAGGCTAATTTAGTGCGTACTAGTGGATGGTTGTGAGCCACAACATGGTCGACAACCACTTGCTTTCCATGTTCATTGACTTTGCTCGCAGTAAGGCGTTATACCCTGTCTGTGTATGTGGTACTGATCTCACTTTTCTTTTCTTTTTTCCCCCCCTAGGTGGAGACATGTCCTTGACTACTACTTTCTTTGGATTTGCAGAGGTATTAAATCCAGCACAAGGAACACTGAAAATATTTCTTCAACACTTTTTCGTCATCACTTGTGTTCTTAGTTGTGTTGATTTTCTAACACTAAAACCAACAACTCGTGAGTGTTAGAGATATAAATAAAAATTATAATCGATTATGTTCCCACAATATTCAACCAATGATCTGTTTAAATCTTGACTCGAGTCATGATGCGCAATCGCTAGAGGTTCATTCAACTTATGAAACTTGATCGCAAGCGGGCCTTCTACTTGAGTTTGGTAGTCTGCGCACAAAATCTATATACGATTATTACAATCAACCATTAAAAATGTTATTAGTTGCACTTCAAAATAAAATGATCAAATAAACATTGTTGTCACATTTCCAAATGATAGAATTAAATAATCGTTATAGTTCCTGTTTAAAAATGCTTTCAATCATGTTTGTGTTGTAGTTGGCCTTATAGTACAATGTCGAATGTGAACGATGCTAACAAATAATTGTAGTCCCTTATTAACACTATTATTAGTCATGTATCACTAGTCCAATTACTTTACAAACTGAAAGAATTAAATAAATATTTTAGTCACCTATCGAAGATGTTATTAGTCTTATTTATATTGTCATTGGTAATGTATTGCAATGTTTCATGCAAATTTAGTAACACATTAGTATAGTCACATTTTGACTCAATTATTAGTCATATGTTATTGTTCAGATAAACACATAAACATGTTAGTCACCCATTAAAAATGTCATTTGTCATATTCGTGTTGTATGAACACAAAATTTATGGATATAGTCATACATGCAACAATGAAATAGCTATGTTGCATTATTTTGGCAATCGGATTACCAAGTAAATGTAGCTCACACCTCAATCACCCAATATGAGTATTATTAGTCATACATAATTTGCCACATCGTCGTATAAAATTAAGCAATTAATCCATGGTATCAGTCACCGTTTGTGAAATGTTATTAGCAGTCCTATTACCTCAGAAAACAAAGAATTAAGTAAACAATTTACACACTAATTGACGATGTTGTTAGCCATATTTATGCAGTTATTGTGGCTATATATTACAATGTTAAATGCAAATTAAATAATACATATAGACACCTATGGACAATATTATTGGCCATATATTGTTAGAGGAAATACTTTACATACAAACTGAAATAGAGAAGTACACACGTTAGTCACCCATTAGGACTGTTATTAGTCAAATCTATATTGTTTGGACACAAAGTTTATAAATATAGTTATACATGTCTCAATTGAATAGTCATGTTACAATATTTTGCGCAATCAAAGTAGCAAATAAATGTAGTACTAAATACATTTGATGGATATCGTCATACATGCAATAATTAAACGGTTATGCATATTGGATATGTCACACATGCAACCAAAGTCACCCATTGCTAATATTTCTAGTTATAAAAACAATAGCCGGCTAATTAGGGTTTTCGTAACATATTCAACACCCGAGCGAAAATAAAATTGCAATATCGTTACCTTCCAATGATAAAGGCCTTCTCTCATGTACTTCTATTATTTCATATTAGATTTTCGTTGCTCCATCCACTATCACCACATCCATCTACTCCATAATACGTGCAACCAAAATAAAATTTCATCAAAAATGTAATCAATACTCATGAAAAACATAATTCTACAATGATTCACTTAGAGTAGTTATGGCACCATTCGGTGTAACTTGAAGCAACAACAACTATGACAACTGAATAATGGAGGCGGATAATATGGTTTGTGGAATTGATGATGAGAGGAGGAGAGATAACAATAGAGGACAGGTGAAGGAGATGACGATGGGGGATTAGCAGTAGCGACAATGATGGGTGATATAAAGATGATGATGGAGGGGGATGAGAGAGAAAGTGATTGTGAATGGGGCTACTGAACAGAGATAAACTTTTTGATGGTTTATTAATATGATCCATATACAATGCCAAAAGTCTTTTGTGGCAAAGCGGAGCCGCTATTTGATTTTTCATGTGGCATGCGCGGTTGTCGCGTGTTGGATGGCTGCTATGCTATTTTTGGCCTTTGTTTGTAGCTGCTCTACATCATGGTTCGCATTTTTAGAGAATTTTAGAATATTTTGGAATCTTCTAGAACGGTCTGGAACCTTTTGGAATACAGTAGAACGTTCTAGAACGTTCCAGAACCTTCTGGAGTACTCTAGAATCATCTAGATTATTCTAGAACCTTCTAGAGTCTCAAGGACCATGTGGAGTATTCTAGAACCTTCTAGGTTGGAGTAAAATATTGTAGAATATCGTAATAATGAGTTGCCACAACAATTTGCTCATTCGAGCAATTATATCTAGCAACACATTCGGGGTTAGTCAAACCAAGGGGATGAGGAACATTACCTTGGGGTCCATGCATTGGTGGAAGTGCGGGAGGTTCGTTGAGGTTTTGATGGTGTTTGGCAAGATGTCCCTGCCTCATTGATGCTTCTTTGTCTCTTAGTGGGTGCCATGCAAGTGAAGTGTAAGAAATTGAAACAAAAACCTGAAAAAAGAGGTATGAGAAAAGAAAATGAACAATTTGAATGAAAAAGAGGAAGAATTAGAGAGAGAAGAAAATTGTAATAGTCCGACCCTAAAATATGTTTATTAATTTCATTTCATTAATCCATGTGATTAATTTCATTCCATATACATCATTGCTTTTTATTACTCCAATTGGACATTTTTAAATGGGCCCTTACTTTGCAATTCAGGGTTTTGTTCTAATTAAACTTTGGAGATCGATTTAGGCCTTGATATTTATGAATTTAGCGATTCAATTCTTTTTCATGGCACCACAACCATTTAGTCTCAAGTTTTTTTTTTTAAAAAAAATATTTTTTTGCAAACGTACTCGATTTCAGCTCTTTTCCAAACCGGAGCCCGTTTAAGGCCGATTTCGATCCATCAAGACTTGACCCTTATTTGTTTAGCTAACCACCCTTAATTAGGCCTTAATTAAGCTTAGCAAAAGTGACTTTTTGACCTTAAATTTCAGCCAAGTATATATGTAGCAGGGCTTTTATTTTACACCAAGTAATTGCAAGATATTTTCTCTCTCCTATTTCTCTCCTCCTTCTCTCTAAGTCACGGCAGCCGCAACCTCAGCAGTACCATCATCATTTCAGCCACAAACAGCCACCAACAGCCACCAAACAACCACCACTCACCACCCCAACCGTCCCTCTCAGTCCTTCAAGCACCAAGAATCATTCATACCACTTTCTAAGCACAAAGTGAGTAATTCTTTTCACCTCCTATGCTGAATTTGTTGTTGATTCTTGATCTTGTTGGTTTTTGCTTCTTATTTTGGTTGTTTTAGTGATGGATTATGCTGTTTTTATGGAATTAAGAATCATCTTGGTGATGGATCATGATGGGGATGAAATTGGATGAAGCTAGGGTTAGGGTTTCATCTTAGTCATGCAAGCTTCATGTTCAAGTGTTGTTTATTGATTGTTTTATCCTTGTTTTTGCTTATCTCTTAACATATTGGAGTTTGTTATGGTGTTTATGGTGTTTTGAAAAGATGGGAGTGAGTTCAAGTTGACCGAAAGTTAGAGTTTTATCCAAAATGCATGGTTTGGACCAAACTAGTATTAAATTTAAAGTATGTGTATATGTGACTAGAAAAGGAGCTTTAATTGGATATGAATATGAAGTGGAATTGTGTATGGTGTTTTTGTATGATGTTGGGATATACCAAAGTGTGTTTACATGCTCTTAAGAAGGAATTTAAGTTGAGGATTGGTGTGAAAAGTGAGGAAACAAATCCAAGCAGTGAGGCTGGAATTTCCAGAAAAATAGGACAAATTTTGAGATGAAACTGGTAATGAACTGCCCCGCCAAAAATTATGATTTTTGGTGTGTAGATAGGTCAGTGTGTTACCTTTAAAATGTCTGATGAATCGCATTAATCTGAGGTCTGTGGAGAACGTTATGGTCATTTTACTGAACCTGTGCAGGATGGACCCAAAACTAACATGTCGGTGTTCTAACCCCATTTTATGAACCTTGTCGTGGGAATCATGGTATGTCTCCTTAAGGAAATTTTTAGAGAACTTCCTAAGCTTTACATATTGGGGTTTTAGGTCTCATTTTGAGGTTGAGAGTATAAGTTCTGATTTATTCTTTCCGTACCCTCGTTATAAATCCTTACCCTCTGAACTCGCTACCGTGCCTTAAATCATCATTTCTACAATTTATTTAGCTTCAGCATTTTAGTTAATCTATAAACTAGTCTGTACAGATTCTTTATAAGCCAGTTTATTTAAAGGTATCAATTGTGCCAGTTTTATTTAAAGGTATTCATTATAAGAACAAGTTTATTTCTAACCTTATGTTTCTATAATGATCTTTTGAACAGAATCAATGCCTAAGCTCTCACACTCTCTATTTTAGTGCATCTTATTACTCTGTGAACTAGCTTTTAAAACATTCAGGTATGTTCATTGCCTGTATCTTTAAAAATTAGCACGTATTTATCGAAATCATACTGTTTTGGTAAGTACATCAATGAATCAATTGAATCAGTGTTTTATCACATAATTAGTGGCCAGATCAGTTATCAGTTACAGGGCTTTGCCCTCCAGTTATCCACGTAGCTTCAGGCCAGGTCCTCCAGTCAGCTTGGCAGGTGTACACCTATTCACAGATCATAACAGTTATTAAGGGGTGCACTAATAGATAATAGTTGGCAATTTAGTTTTATATGCGTTTCATTCCCTGTTTTAAAATCAAAATGAATTGCAAAGCGGGCCCAAATAACTTTTCAGTGAATCTTTATCAGTACAGGGATGCATGTACTGAGCTTTGGCTCAGAGATCGAAATGTTTTTATATTTTGTTTTAGGAAAGTGTTCAGTGAACCGCTCTCAGGTGAGCAAGGAGGCTGAAGGTGATAAATAAGACAGGACCATCCATGTGATTGGCGGTATAGGAGTGCTAAGATGCTTTCATACCATATTACGGTGTATTTTGGTGTACAACTGTATATTTGAACTGAATTATGTATTTTGGTGTTAGAACTGTATATTCGAACCGAATTATGTATGTTGGTGTAACCCTTGGAAAGTTAGAACCATTTCTGTATATAACTAAATGGTTTGAGTGTTTATGATGGTGAATGCCCCTTATAGGGTAAACTTTGGTTTACAGCAAGTTTTCATATATAAGGAAGCCTTGCCCTTTATTGATGACGGTAACGCCCCATTCATTGGGTTATTATTTCTCATTGTTAAACTTAAGCAGGTAAATGCAAGTGGGTAAATGCAAGTAGTGATTCATGTATTATTGGGGCGTTACAAAAATGGTTATGGGGAAGGGAAAAAATGAGATAAACTTGGAGAAGAAATGGTGGATAGAGATGAAATTTGTTTAAGAAAGAGAAAGATGAATAGAAATGTAAGGCCCGCATGCTTTATATTCCGTTGAGTTGTTCGTGATGCCTTTTTGCGTTATAACAATCGTATTTTGTTAGCGATATGAGCTAAAATTATTTTCTAAGTGCCTATGTGAGCGTCGATTTTATTAAAAAGAATATTTTTATTGCCAGTAATGATATTATTGTTATTAGTTTTGAAAATCATTCAATGATTTTTAATAAGCGCTATTAACAGTTATTAGCAAGTACTAATTCAAGTAAGAACCCAAATAGGATTAGGTTGTCAACCTTAGAAGTAGTTCGATGTTATTAAATCAAACCTAGATGTATTTGGGAGTGAGTAATCGACGGAAGGTCCTGTTATCAATTTGAGTTTAGAGTATGAAGTTCGAGATTATGCTAGCGGTGTTATTTATCGAGCGAGCTTGAACAAAAAAAGAGAGAGAAGGCCAAGCCTCTTTCTCTCCATTTTAGTGCATCTCATTACTCTGTGAACTAGCTTTTAAAACTTCCAGCTACGTTCATTGCCTGTATCTTTAAAAATTAGCACGTATTTATCGAAATCGTACTGTTTTGGTAAGTACATCAATGAATCAATTGAATCAGTATTTTATCACATAATTAGTGACCCCATCAGTTATCAGTTACAGGGCTTTGTCCTCTAGTTACCCGCACGACTTCAGGCCAGGTCCTCTGATCAGCTTAGCAGGTGTACACCTATTCACAGATTGTAACAGTTACTAAGGGGTGCACTAACAGATAATAATTGACAATTTAGTTTTATATGCCTCTCATTCCCTATTTTAAAATCAAAATGAATTGCAAAGCGGACCCATATAACTTTTCAGTGAACCTTTATCAGTACAGGGATGCATGTACTGAGCTTTGGCTCACAGATCGAAATGTTTTTATGTTTTGTTTTAGGAAAGAGTTCAGTGAACTGCTCCCAGGTGAGCAGGGAGGCTGAAGGTGATAAATGAAACAGGACCATCCATGTGATTGGTGGTATAGGAGTGCTAAGATGCTTTCATACCATATTGTGGTGTATTTTGGTGTACAACTGTATATTTGAACTGAATTATGTATTTTGGTGTTACAACTGTATATTTGAACCGAATTATGTATGTTGGTGTAACCCTAGGGAAGTTAGAATCATTTCTGTATATAACTAAATGGTTTGAGTGTTTATGATGGTGTATGCCCCTTATAGGGTAAACTTTGGTTTATAGCAAGTTTTCATATATAAGAAAGCCTTGTCCTTTATGGACGGCGGTAACGCCCCATTCATTGGGTTATTATTTCTTATTATTAAACTTAAGCAGGTAAATGCAAGTAGGTAAATGCAAGCAATGATTCATGTATTATTGGGGTGTTACAGATTTGGTATCAGAGCCAGGTTGAGATTTTCTAGAGGAAAGTAGAGTTAGAAATTATAGGGTGAGAATGGTTGTCGTCAGGGGGCTGTTGTATATTGCTAAAGTGAGATTCGAAGTGTAGTAACGATATTCGAATGCAAGTTGCTTCCATTTGCATGTCCCTAATGCAAGTTGCTTTCATTTGCATGTCCCTTATTTATGGATATGTTATGGATATGTATGCCTCTCATATATGAGTTTCCTTTGCTAGATGGATCCTTATGGCATTAATATGTTGCCAGGTGGATCTATGATTGCCCACATTACGTTGTTACATGCTAGTATAGAGGCACATGCATAGGACCCTTACTCTGAATTCCGCAGTATTACGGTTCGTCCACAGAGGCTGCTTGGGTCCTTACCCCTGGTTGATCCGTGGGTGGCATTTAGCATCGTTATCACGACTTTATGATAACAGGGAACTCAGGCTTGAATGGGCCTAGGTTTCAGGCCTAGGGGGCATGAACTACTCTTATTACAGAGTTATTATTAAGGGAAAAGTTTAACCAGAGAGGAATTACCATAGCAATGTTACAATGTATTTTTCCACTACATTAGGTGCCTCCCCCACCTGCACCCCCAGCACCAGCACAGGGGCCACCCTCCTCGCTCGTACTGGGAACCCTACTGATGCCCAATAGCTCTGGGGAGGCTCACGTGGTGATAGACATCCCCGACACCCTAGATTTAGTGGTGATTAGTTCTGGGGATGAGGGCCACCAGGGAGAGAAGGATGATCCAGAGGAGGATGATCCTGAGAAGGATCAAGGCATTGGCGAGGTGGGGGTAGAACAGCAATGGGAACAAGAGGCGGATGAGTTGATGGTGGAGCTAGAGGAGGAGCATGAGCCACAAGTTCAACAGGAGGTCGATGATGCCAAGTCAGAGGCATCTACTAGCAGCTTCGATTCAGGCGAAGAACCTGATGATGAGTCTGACCCAGATTACGATCCATCTAGGGATCGTTAGGTGGTTCTAGGAGTTAGTGTAGCGGTTTTCATTTTGAGCCCTATAGGTATATATGGTATGGTTGGATTGGGTAGTTATATTTTGTGTGGCATCTGACATTGTATATAGTTAGTTCAATCCTCTCCAACCATGATGACATAGTCCGTATCTCTTTTTAGTTAGGTGACGGATCTAGTGTCTAGGGGCTATTTAGTGTTTAGTGTTAGGGTAGGAGTTGGAGCTAGTCTTGCTTACTCAACTAGGTGTAATATGCTTTTGTTGCTCATGTATACAAACCAGCAGTTATGTATGTAAGTAAGCCGTTATGAAATGAAATGACGACGTTGTGAGTTATGAAATAATCTTTAAGCTATCTTTTATGTATTTATTGGCATGTTTATCTTATATGTCTGGAGGTTCCAGTGTTTGAATTGTTTCATTTAATGTATGATCAGAATGTCTGAGTCAGCACAAAACAACATGGAGGTTCATGTAGAGGATAATTTGAGCAAGGCCAGGGATCGAGTGATCAAGCCTAATGCCAGGAGCCGCAACATGGTGACATGCCACCGTTACCCTCTGAATTAGCTAGCAACTTAGGAAACCCGAATTACTGGCCAAACTTAGCTGCTGAATTGATGAAACGGATTCACCAAGTAACTGCTGAAACCCCTCCGAAAGTGGATAAATTGGCAGATAGGGTAGCACGGCGCAACCATAAAGTTTATAATGGATCTTATGATCCAGTAGTACTAGAGGAATGGATAAGAGGAATGAAGAAAATCTTTACAATGGTGGAAGTGCCAGGAGGAAAAAGGATAAACATTGGGACATATTCTTTGACCAGTGAAGCTGACATTTGGTGGAATACTGTGAAGGATAAGCTCGTAGGGCCTGAATTTACCTGGAATAAATTCCTGAATGAGGTAAGGGCAAAATTTTACCAAGCTGTGGTCCAAAGGCAAAAGGAGGAAGAGTTTATGGAGCTGAAGATGAGTGGCACTATGACTGTGATGCAATACGCCAGTAAATTCACCAAATTATCTAGGTTTGTTCTTGAGTTTGCATCATCTGAAAGGTCAAAAATAAGGAGATTTGAAGAGGGTCTGGCCTTTTATATTCGGAATCAGTTAGCTGGACAACCAATTTTAACTTACCAAGAACTATATGACCGAGCAGCTGAAGTGGAACGAGTGAAGACGAAGTTAAGAGCACTAAATCTAATCAACCACAAGAGAAAGGGGTTTGAGTGGGGGACTCCAAGTGAGAGTGTGAACCAGAATCAGAAAAAACTTACCCCTATTTCCTCCAAAAGCCGTCTTGTAGGCTCGACAGCACCCTGTGCAAAGTGTGGAAGAACAAATCACACCACTCCTGAATGCCGAGTTGGCACTAACAAATTCATGTGGTGTGGAAGTCCTGAACACCTCATCGCTGCATACCCCGACTACTAAAAGCTGTAGACAAGGGCGCAGCAAAACACTTGGCTCTGCTTTGCCAGGGACCCCCACCTTTAAGGCCTATAGTTGCAGGAAGGGCATTTGTGATGAATATAAAGGAAGCTGCTACCTCTGGTACGGCAGTCACTAGAACTCTCTTTTTAAATTCAAAGCCATTTTGTGTATTATTTGATTCGGGCGCCACTCATTCATTTATCTCTACCCGATCTGCTATACAATTGAGCCTTGAGAACAGGAGGATGAAAACCAATTATAGAATTAAGCTACCCAATAATTCTGTGATTGAGTGCCCTCTCTCTTATAAACTTGTTCCCATCACCATTGGTGAGACCACCTTCTCAGTGGATTTGATTCAATTTGATTTATCTGATTTTGACGTCGTTTTGGGAATGAATTGGCTGCACACTTATGGAGCCCAAATCGATTGTGAAGATCTTAAGGTTATCTTGAAAGATGAAAATGGGAGAAAAGTGTGTTTTTATGGGCAGAGAGAGGCAAAATCCTATTCTTTGATTTCCGCTATGAAAGCAAGTAAGTTGCTATGTTAGGGGTGTATTGGATATTGGTGTTATGCTATTGACACCCAAACAAAAGAAAAGGAAGCAGAGAATATGCCTGTAGTTTGTGAATTTGAAGATGTTTTTCCTGAGGAGTTACCAGAACTACCCCTGCAGAGGAAAATTGATTTTGGAATCGAATTAATTTCTGGAGCCCAACCTATTTCTAAAGCCCCTATCGTATGGCCCCAACTGAGCTTAAGGAACTAAAGATTCAGCTAGATGAGTTGTTACAAAAGGGCTTTATCAGGCCAAGTGTGTCACCATGGGGTGCCCCAGTGCTGTTTGTCAAGAAGAAGGATGGAAGCTTAAGGCTTTGTATAGATTACAGGGAGTTGAACAAGATTATCATCAAAAACAAATATCCTCTGCCACAAATAGATGATTTGTTTGATTAATTACAAGGAGTAGGAGTGTTCTCTAAGATTGATTTGAGGTCAGGGTACCATCAACTTAGGATTAAACCTGACGACATTCCTATGACAGCGTTTAAGACTAGGTATGGTCACTATGAGTTTACAGTGATGCCTTTTGGTCTCACTAATACTCCTGCAACCTACATGGGCCTTATGAATAGGGTTTTCAAACCCTATTTAGACAAGTTTATAGTGGTGTTCATAGATGACATTCTTATCTATTCTAAGGACAAGGAGGAACATGCTGATCAACTGCGGACAGTATTGCAAACTTTGAGGAAGCATCAACTCTATGAAAATTAGAGAAATGTGAATTTTGGTTAGAGGAAGTGGTATTTTTGGGGTATGTGGTTACAAAAGAAGGAATTAAAGTTGACCCCCAGAAGGGGAAAGCAATCACAGAATGGCCAAGGCCCACCAATGTCACTGAGATTAGAAGCTTTCTGGGTTTAACAGGTTACTACCGAAGGTTCGTAAAGGACTTTTCAAAAATAGCTTCACCACTAACCAATCTACTGAAGAAAGCGAACAAATTTGAGTGGACTGAAAGATGTGAGAAGGCTTTGTAAGAGCTAAGGCAGCGATTGACCACTGCCTCAATCCTAATGTTACCAATGGAAGGAAAGGAGTATACTATTTATAGTGATGCTTGAAAGAACAGTTTAGGGTGCGTGCTGATGCAGGAGGACAAAGTAGTAGCTTATACCTCTCGACAACTCAAGCTATATGAGAAGAACTATCCTACCCATGACCTGGAGTTAGCAGCCGTGCCCTTTGCTTTGAAAATTTGGAGGCATTATTTATATGGGGTACCATGCAGGGTTTATACTAATCATCAAAGTTTAAAGTATATCTTCACCCAGAAGGAGCTCAACTTGAGGCAACAACATTGGCTTGAGTTGCTTAAAGACTATGATTTGCAGATCCAATATCATCCTGGGAAAGCAAATGTGGTGGCAGATGTTCTGAGTAGGAAGGCGCAACATAGCTCAAACACTGTGGTGATTACCTGAGAGAACTTGAGGACTTCGGGATTCAATTAGTGTCCCACGAGCAAACAAATATGCAATTATCAGCACTTACCATGTAGTCCTCCCTAGTGGAAGAAGTTCGACTGAACCAAGAAAGTGATCCCGAACTCCAATGAATAAAGCAAAATTTAGAAACAAGGAAGTCTCTGGGATTTGTAATACACGAGGATGGGACCCTGCGGTTCTAGAATCGCCTGTGTGTGCCTAAAAAGGAAGGATTGAGGAAGCAGATCCTGGAAGAGGCTCACAATACTCATTATTCGGTATATCCAGGAGGCACCAAGATGTACAGAGATCTGAGACAATACTTTTGGTGGAATAATATGAAGAAAGACGTTGCAAAATATGTGAACAAGTGTCTAACCTGCCAGAAAGTTAAATCAGAGTATCAACGTCCTGTGGGTGAACTACGATCCTTAGAAATTCCCACTTGGAAGTGGGATTCGATCTCAATGGACTTTGTTATGGGTTTATCCCTTTCTGCCTCGAAAAAGAATGCTATTTGGGTCATAGTTGATCGACTCACGAAGTCGGCTCATTTCCTGCTAATCGAGGATACTTGGGGAGTTGAAAGACTAGCCTAACTGTATGTTAAGGAGATAGTCTGTCTGCACGGGATCCCTTTAGATATAGTCTCAGATAGGGATCAAAGATTTCAAGCACGTTTCTGGCAAGTGCTTCAAAAGGCCTTTGGGACCAAATTAAACTTCAGTAGCTCCTATCATCCAGAAACAGATGGACAAACTGAAAGAATGAACCAAATTGTGGAGGACATGCTGAGAGCTTTTGCATTAGAGTTCCAAGGGAAATGGGAAGGCAATTTACCTTTGGTGGAATTCTCTTATGACAACAGCTATCAGTCCACCATCAAAATGGCCCCATTTGAGGCTTTATACGGGAGAAAATGTAGAACCCCGTTATGCTGGAGTGATTTGCATAAGGCACTGATTATAGGTCCTGAAATGATTCAAGAGACCACTGAGACAATAAGAAAGATTCAGGAGCATATCAGGGTTGCCCAAAGTCGACAGAAAAGTCATGCAGACAAAAGAAGAAGGCCTATAGAGTTTGAAGTAGGCGATAAGGTTTTTCTAAAAGTTTCACCAACTAGAGGTGTCAAGAGGTTCAGAGTACAGGGCAAATTGAGTCCAAGGTATATTGGACCTTATGAAATCATTGAAAGGTTAAATCCCATCGCTTATCGTCTAGAGTTGCCTGTCGAACTTGAGCATGTGTATAACGTGTTTCATATCTCTCAGCTTCGAAAATACATTCCAGATCCAGACCATACCATTGTATCTGAACCTATTGAAATCACTGAAGATCTAGTATATAAGAAGCGTCCTGTTCAAATGCTAGATCGCAGTATTAAGCAGCTGCACAACAAGCAGATACCATTGGTCAAAGTACTCTGGACAAACCACACCTCCCAAGAAGCCACCTGGGAGACCGAAGAGGCTATGAAAACCTCATATCCACATTTATTCGAGGTAATCCTGTGATGAAGTTCATCAGTTTCGAGGACGAAACTTTTTAAGGGGGGAAGACTGTAATAGTCCGGCCCTAAAATATGTTTATTAATTTCATTTCATTAATCCATGTGATTAATTTCATTTCATTTACATAATTGCTTTTTATTATTCCAATTGGACATTTCTAAATGGGCCCTCACTTTGCAATTTGGGGTTTTGTTCTAATCAAATTTTGGAGATCAATTTAGGCCTTGATATTTATGAATTTAGCGATTTAATTCTTTTTCATGGCACCACAACCATTTAATCTCGAGTTCTGGAAAAAAAAAAAATAAATTTTTGCAAACGCACTCGGTTTCAGTTCTTTTCCAAACTCGAGCCCGTTTAAGGCCGATTTCGACCCATCAAGACTTGACCCTCATTTGTTTAGCTAACCACCCTTAATTAGGCCTTAATTAAGCTTAGCAAAAGTGGCTTTTTGACCTTAAATTTCAGCCAAGTATATATGTAGCAGGGCTTTTATTTTACACCAAGTAATTGCAAGACATTTTCTCTCTCCTATTTCTCTCCTCCTTCTCTCTAAGTCACGGCAGCCGCAACCTCAGCAGTACCATCACCATTTCAGCCACCAAACAGCCACCAACAGCCACCAAACAACCACCACTCACCACTCCAACCGTCCATTTCAGTCCTTCAAGTACCAAGAATTATTCATACCTCTTTTTAAGCACAAAGTGAGTAATTCTTTTCACCTCCTATGCTAATTTTGTTGTTGATTCTTGATGTTGTTGGTTTTTGCTTCTTATTTTGGTTGTTTTAGTGATGGATTATGCTGTTTTTATGGAATTAAGAATCATCTCGGTGATGGATCATGATGGGGTTGAAATTGGATGAGGCTAGGATTAGGGTTTCATCGTAGTCATGCAAGCTTCATGTTCAAGTGTTGTTTATTGATTGTTTTATCCTTGTTTTTGCTTATCTCTTGACATATTGAAGTTTGTTATGGTGTTTATGGTGTTTGGAAAAGATGGGAGTGAGTTCAAGTTGACCCAAAGTTGGGGTTTTATCCAAAATGCATGGTTTTGACCAAACAAGTATTAAACTTGAAGTATGTGTATATGTGACTAGAAAAGGAGCTTTAATTGGATATGAATATAAAGTGGAATTGTGTGTGGTGTTTTTGTATGATGTTAGGATATACTAAAGTGTGCTTACATGCTCTTAAGAAAGAATTTAAGTTGAGGATTGGTGTGAAAAATGAGGAAACAAATCCAAGCATTGAGGCTGGAATTCCCAGAAAAATAGGACAAATTTTGGGATGAAACTGGTAATGAACAGCCCAGCCAAAAATTATGGTTTTTAGTGGGTAGATAGGTCCTTGTGTTAGCTTGAAAATGCCTCATGAATCGCATTAATTCGAGGTCTGTGGAGAAAGTTATGGTCATTTTACTGAACCTGTGTAGGATGGACTCAAAACTGACATGTTGGGTTCTAGCCCCATTTTATGAACCTCATCGTGGGAATCATGTTGTGTGTCCTTAAGGAAAGTTTTAGAGGACTTCCTAAGCTTTATATATTGGGGTTTTAGGTCTCATTTCGAGGTTGGGAGTATAAGGTCTGATTTATCCTTTCCGTGCCCTCGTTATAAACCCTTACCCTCTGAACTCGCTACCGTGCCTTAAATCATCATTTCTACAATTTATTTAGCTTCAACATTTTAGTTAATCTATAAACTGGTCTATATAGATTCTTTATAAGCCAGTTTAATTAAAGGTATCAATCGTGCTAGTTTTATTTAAAGGTATTCATTATAAGAACAAGTTCATTTCTGACCTCATGTTTCTATAATAATCTTTTGAACAGAATCAAGGCCTAAGCTCTCATTCTCTCCATTTTAGCGCATCTTATTACTCTGTGAACTAGCTTTTAAAACTTCCAGGTACATTCATTGTCTATATCTTTAGAAATCAGTACGTATTTATCGAAATCATACTGTTTTGGTAAGTACATTAATGAATCAATTGAATCAGTGTTTTATCACATAATTAGTGACCCCATCAGTTATTAGTTACAGGGCTTTGTCCTCCAGTTATCCGCACGACTTCAGGCCAGGTCCTCCGATCAGCTTGGCAGGTGTACACCTATTCACAGATTGTAACAGTTACTAAGGGGTGCACTAACAGATAATAATTGTCAATTTAGTTTTATATGCCTCTCATTTCCTATTTTAAAATCAAAATGAATTGCAAAGCGGGCCCAAATAACTTTTCAGTGAATCTTTATCAGTACAGGGATGCATGTACTGAGCTTTGGCTCACAGATCGAAATGTTTTTATGTTTTGTTTTAGGAAAGTGTTCAGTGAACCGCTCTCCGGCGAGCAGGGAGGCTGAAGGTGATAAATGAGACAGGACCATCCATGTGATTGGCGGTATAAGAGTGCTAAGATGCTTTCATACCATATTGTGGTGCATTTTGGTGTACAACTGTATATTTGAATTGAATTTTGTATTTTGGTGTTAGAACTGTATATTCGAACCGAATTATGTATGTTGGTGCAACCCTTGGGAAGTTAGAACCATTTCTGTATATAACTAAATGGTTTGAGTGTTTATGATGGTGAATGCCCCTTATAGGTTAAACTTTGGTTTATAGCAAGTTTTCATATATAAGGAAGTCTTGTCCTTTATGGACGACGGTAACGCCCCATTCATTGGGTTATTATTTTTCATTGTTAAACTTAAGCAGGTAAATGCAAGTGGGTAAATGCAAGTAATGATTCATGTATTATTGGGGCATTACAAAAATGGTTATGGGGAAGGGAAAAAATGAGATGAACTTGGAGAAGAAATGGTGGATAGAGATGAAATTTGTTTGAGAAAGAGAAAGATGAATTGAAATGTAGGGCCCGCATACTTTATATTCCGTCGAGTTGTTCGTGATGCCTTTTTGCGTTATAAAAATCGTATTTTGTTAGCGATATGAGCTAAAATTATTTTCTAAGTGCCTATGTGAGCGTCGATTTTATTAAAAAGAATATTTTTATCGCCAGTAATAATATTATTGTTATTAGTTTTGAAAATCATTCAATGATTTTTAATAAGCGCTATTAACAGTTATTAGCAAGTACTAATTCAAGTAAGAACCCAAATACGATTAGGTTGTCAACCTTAGAAGTAGTTCGATGTTATTAAATCGAACCTAGATGTATTTGGGAGCGAGTAATCGACGGAAGGTCCTGTTATCAATTTGAGTTTAGAGTATGAAGTTCGAGATTATGCTAGCGGTGTTATTTATCGAGCGAGCTTGAACAAAAAAAGAGAGAGAAGGGAGGCGTATTATCGTCATTGCGCCTGGCCCCCTGTTTTCTTCCTCCAGCACGCGACACCCCCCCTCAACACTCTCTTTCCTC
The DNA here is from genome assembly GCA_029747015.1 of Carnegiea gigantea. Lineage (NCBI taxonomy): Eukaryota > Viridiplantae > Streptophyta > Magnoliopsida > Caryophyllales > Cactaceae > Carnegiea > Carnegiea gigantea. Next base: position 661,832 of record JAKOGI010000192.1, on the reverse strand, counting down.
TCACCTGCTACCTGGCTTCTCCCTCCTCTTCTCCTCCTCCATTAACATGGCCACCCAAGTTCCCAAACCCAGAGAATTTTGCCCTTTTTTGCTACAAAAATCCTCCATTCAACCGCCCCTACCAGCTGGTGTAGGTTTGGAATGAATTTGGGTCGCAATTCGAAGCCCTTTGCCACGTTTAGAGAGGGTTTTAAGTGCCCAATTAGAGCTCGAACGCGTGCCCAGGTAAGGTCGTGTAATTCCACTCTTAGTTGCTTTAATTTCCTATAAATTAGAGTAGAAGTTGCTGCTTTCAAACCCCAATTCAACCTCAGTTCAGTAAGTGGGTTTGGGTCTGTTTTAGGGTTTGAATTTTCGGGAAATTGGGCGTGATTTGGGTCCTGATCGAGTGTAGGTAAGCAAGAGACGAAGGATTGGAGTTGTTCAAGCCCCTAAAGGCGAGCCACAGCCGTGAATTGAACCTCTAGCTTGGGTTCAAGGTGAGGGTTCCTTTCCTCCTAAATTACTGTTATTTTCAATGAGTTTAATGGAATTAGTTAGGGCATGTTGAATATGAGTTTAGAAATTAGCTTAGATGAATTAAATTCGAGATTGAGATATTAGGAACATGGTATTGACTTTGGGGATGTCGTATATCGAATCAATGCCGAGTTTTAATAACCTGGCAGATTGGAGAAATGCTTAACAAAAGGATGCTGTCATAGCATGATTAATTTATCAGTTTATCAGTTAAATTGTGCTTGAAGCTTAAGGATGCTAGTCGAGTGATTGAAATGATTATGGAATGAACTGAATAATGTTTAAAGAGTCATGGCTAAATCAGTTTGTGTGCATCGACAGTTTATTTGTGGGAATTGCAATGAAATATTGTGCCTATGATCAATGGTTTGCGAACTGGAAAATAAATGCCGCTTGAAGTCTCCTATTTGTATCAGTTTAGTATACACTAAATTCTAAATTGACTATTAAGCATGAATGTCATACTTATATATGATCGTTTTATGTATTGTTGGTTTGTTGATGACAACATTGAACCGAGTTGGAAGTTGGACGGCTCGAGGTGAAACTATTGAGTGGTTTAAGGTTCTTGTGATCGATGCTATGTGAGGAGGGAGATAGGGTTGTGAATTGCCGTAATCGTGTGGATTGCGAGGCTATGTGTGGCTTAATGAGTTGTGATATGAAGTGTATGCATGTGCCATGTGTGAACCCTTTTCCCCTGATATGGTACATGACGTTATGTGATTAATTCTTGAAACTTTAGACGTCTTTAAAAAGAAAAGGTCATTTAGAAAGTTTATTTTACACGTTTGAAAATGCTTTTAAGTTTGTCAGTCGTCTATTCATTTGTTAGGATGTCCAAGTTGTAAAAAGGTCCTAAATCGTCAAAATATTCAGTCAGTGACTCGACTAAATAGTTGATAGGTTTAGGAAGTTTAAAAGCGAACTAAAAGTGAGTTCGAAAATGTTTTAAGGCATTGGTTAGTGTATGACTTCTCCTTGCGTATAAAAGAACTTAGACAATATGAAAAAAGAGTGTCTTAAGGTGCTAAATGTGAGTTTAGCTGATTTGTATGCTATTTGCTTACTTGACTTTCTATGGAGTTTCAAGTTAAGAGCTAGTAAAGCCATTATGTTTCAAGAAGCATTTATGTTGAAAATATATAAAGAAACCTTGATTGAATTAAAATAAGCTAAATGCCTTAAGTTTTGAATAGTGACAAGCTTGGAAGCGATCAAAGGCTTTGATTTACTTAAGCACCACTCTTCGAGTTTAAAAAGGGAGTTTCAAACGAACCTAGATTAGACACTGGAATAAGTTTATTACCTTAAATTACTATGAGCTTTGATTGCAAATCTAGTTGCACATACTGCTAACTAAGCGCTTAAGTCTCAAATGAGTTTTGATTTCAAATGTACTTCGGATTAAACGTTAGCTAAGCACTTTATGTTTCAAATGAGTTTTGATTTATGAGTTATCAACTTATTACGTTTATAAGAAGTTTTTAAGTTAGAAACGAAGTCGATTTATGAACTAGCAAACATTTTACGTCTATAAGAAGCTTTTACGTTAAAAACGAAGTCGTTTTACGATTTAGCAAACCTAATACGTTTATACGAAGCTTTTGTGTTGAAAAACAAAGTCGTTTTATGATTCAGCAAACCTAATACGTTTATACGAAGCTTTCAAGTTAGAAACGAAGTTGTTTTATAATTTAGCAACCTTATTACGTTTATATGAAGCTTTTAAGCTAGAAACGGAGTCGTTTTACGATTTAGCAAACTTATTACGTTCGTACGAAACATTTAAGTTAGAAACTAAGTCGTTTTACGATTTAGTAAATGTATTACGTTTATAAGAAGATTTTAAATTTAAAGCGAAGTCGGTTTACGTATTCACAAGTTTATTACGTTCCTAGGAAGCTTTTAAGTTTCGAAGGAAGTCGATTTATGTGTTGTTAAACTTATTAAGTCTATAAGAAGCTTTTAAGGTATTTGCGAAGTCGATTTATGAGTAGCAAACTTATTCTGTTTATAAGAAGTTTTTAAGCCAAAAACGAATGAACTACAAGCATTTCAAAAGGTTACAATCGTATTGTTTAAAGGTAAGTTTTTCACTATAGTAAGCAATCAAAGAAGAGAAATGAAATACGTTTTTAAAGGCTAAGAAAGTGCTAGGCAATTGGCCAGGGCTAGGAACTGGATTCAAGATATGAATTATCTTGGTGTGAGCTGTTCCTGGAAACTGGACGCAAAGATGGCGTGAGCTGTTTCCCCCTAAAGAAATGTTAGGAACTGGACTCAACATATAAGGTATCTTGGTGTAAGCTGTTCCTCGGAACTGGACTCAATATATGAATTATCTTAGTGTGAGCTGTTATCCAGATAAGTTATGATGTGTGACGCGTAAGAAAATCTTGAGGGGGACTGGACTCAGGATATGATTATCCTGGTGTGAGCTGTTGCCCCACAGAGGACAGTATCGAGGTTAGAGTTGCTCTACTAAGACGCGTTTTGGCCAAAAGTTAAGTACGTATACCCCGGGGATAACGTAAGTTGTGAGTTATAATCTCACTTAGCCAGCACAATAAGATGTTTTTATGCTATGAGTAAGTTTCTAATAAGTAAGAAAAGAAGTTGGTATTTCACCATTTTAAGTATTTTAGAAAAGAAAGATTCATAAGGGCCATTACGGGGCCATATTGAATGAGATTTGAAAACCTTATATGGATCACTAGAGGACCAATTCGAAAGAAGTTTCTTTTAAAACATATGAGCCTCAAGAGGCTAACTAAAGCATTTTTTTTAAAAAAAAGAAATGAAAGAAAGCTTTCAAATGTACATATTCTTCCCATATCTTATGAATAAGCTTCCAAGTATGGTTTAAATGAAGTTTCAAATGACGTATCGTTATATCCTAGTAATGCATCAAGCTTTTAAGCTTTTCAATATGCATATCCCATGAAAGAATGTTTCTTGCCATTCTTCCTTGCTAATTTGGATGTTTTGAGAACTTTTAGCAAGAATTATAAACTTTAAAGATGTTGGCGTGATTTATAAACCATTCTTGGAATATATGAAGAGTCACTGTGTTTTCAAAAGTATGTTTGAAAGCTTCATACTCAATCCATGTTGCTTGTTTGATTACGTGCCTAGTGTTTGTTAGCAGGAAACCTTGGCCTTTTAGAGCCTAGAAATGAGTTAAGGGGTTAGAATGAAGTTTTAAGGATGGTGATCTTTCCTTGGGAATTTTGATTGCCTAATATGATAGTAAAGTATAAATACGTGACACGTGACTATTATTGGTATTATTGCCTGTAACTGTTTTGGTTTTAAGGAGTAGGGGAATTCTCACTGAGTGTGTGGTTGCTCATCCCACTACTCTTTCCCCTTTTTCCCCCAGGCTTTCTTTATCACAAGAAAAAGTTGAGTCAGTTATGTCAAGATGGAGTCTATTCTCGCTTGCAAGGTGTCATATGTGCCTACTTACGCCTTTAATGAAGTCATGTAAAGTATTCTTAGTTTATAAGCATTTGTAAACTATTATTCTAGTTCATGTAATGCATATGATATGAAGGTCGCTCTGTATGAGCGTATGAGCCAACCATCTCATTAGTTAGATGTCTTCTTGATCAAAGTTAGTTATGTTTTGGGATGTAAACCCCAGTACTCCGGTTGTGCAGATCATTGAGTTGTATATTTTACTTTTCCTATATTAATGAACTATTCTATTTGGTGTACTCCGAGCAGGTGCCTCGTTCAGTTGCGAATTCCAGCGTGTGGCCGTTGAGCTTCTTTTAAATGTTTTATGCTTCCATTGATTACAGGGACTTATTGTAAGGTTTTTAACCTGGAAACAGTCAATTTTTAGGGGAAACTCTGTCCATTTCGCCCCAGAATTTAGGTAGAAAGTAAGAAAACGTAGCACTTCTGGCCCTAGAGGCTGGGGGTGTTACAAAAAAAGGGAAGATTTTGAGTGAAAATGGAGTTTAAATGGAAAGAAATGAGGGACAAATTGAAAGTTTAACAATGGAGGGTTTAGAGAGAGTAAGAGGGAGGCAGAGAGAGAGTGTCTCGAGGTAGGAGATGAAAGTAAGGGAGAGTGAACGGTCACCATGGTCAAAACTGTGGCCCGTAGCAGTCCACCACGAATCATAGGCGACACCACGGTCTGACTGTGGTGGCTGCTGGGTGCTTATTTCTCCATTTTGCTGGGCGAGCACACTACGAGCCGTACTGAAAAATACGGACCGTCGGTGCCCGACATCTTTCCTCCTTTTTTTATGTTCTTCTTCTTTTTTTTCCTTTTTTTTTTTACCCTTCTTTTTTTTTCATTTATGAAAAATTACCTAAAAATGGAAATCAAAGCTATAAAAGGGACTTGGGTTGCCTCCCAAGAAGCGCACTTTTAAGTTCAAATGTTTGACCATGCTACTATGTGCGCTTGGGATCGGTACGCATATGGACGGCGACCTTTTTAATGGGGTTGCCCACAAGATAAAGCTTGAGCTGCTGTCCATTTACCTTGAATGCACATGTGGATTCACTCTATACATCTATTACACTATGACAATGAACCTTGATAACTTGAAATGGTCCTGACCACCGGGATCTTAACTTACCCGAAAATAATTTCAACTTAGAATTGAGCAAAATGACCTTGTTACCTTCCTCAAATCCTTTCTTTAAAATGTGCTTATCATGCCATTTCTTGGTCATTTCCTTGTAAATGCGGAAGCAATCATAAGCCTCTAGCCTTAGCTCATCAAGTTTACATAATTGCAAAGCCCGCCTCTCACCGGCTACTTAAGATCAAAATTAAGCATCTTAATTGCCCAATAAGCATTGTGTTCCAACTTGATCGACAAATGACAAGACTTCCCAAACACTAAGCGCTATGAGATAGTGCCTAAAAGAGTCTTATAAGCGATTCGGTAGGGCCCAAAGAGCATCATCAAGTTTCAAAGACCAATCTTTTTGGGATCTATCCGCTGTCTTTTTCAAAATACTATTTAATTCCTCATTAAAGAGCTCGACTTGGCCACTCATTTGAGGATGATAAAGTGTAGTGCTTCTTCAAATGTGACTCAAGTTGTTTGTTGGCAAAATGAGTCCCATTGTCACTTAAAAGAGCTTTCGGTGTGCCAATCTCGTAAAAATATTTTTCCGAAGGAACTTTATGACAACCTTGGAATCATTGGTTGGGGTGGTAATGGCTTCCACCCACTTAGAGACATAACCAACCACAACGAGGATGCAGAGATTGTTATGGGAAGGAGGAAAGGGTCCCATGAAGTTAATCCCCCATATATCAAACAACTCCACCTCAATAATGCCACTTTGAGGCATCTTATGCCGCTTGGAAATGTTCCTCGTTCTTTGGCATATATCATAAGTTATGACAAATTTCCTTGCATCTTTGAAGAGAGTGGGCCAATAGAAATCCGCTTGGAGTACCTTTACAGTAGTCTTGTCCGGGACAAAGTGTCCATCATAAGTTGAGGCATGATAATGGTGTAGAACATTATGAACTTCATCCTTCAGCAAACGTCTTCTATATATTCCATCTTTACATAGCTTATACAGAAGATGTTCCTCACAAACATAATATTTAGCATCGGAAAGGAATTTCTTCCTTTGTTGATAAGATAATCCAGGAGGCAGCACCCTACACAGCTTGATGAGAAATGGCAAGTACTTGATCATCTGGGAAAGAATCATCAATTGGGAGCTCTTCACTAGGAGTGACCTCGAGGCCTAGGCGAGACAAGTGATCCGCCACCACATTCTCTATGCCGGATTTATCTTTGATCTCCAAATTGAACTCTTGGAGGAGAAGAACCCATTGATGAGGCAAGGTTTGGAGTCGGACTTCTGCATTAAGTGCTTCAAAGCAGTATGGTCAATGAAAATAATGACCTTGGAAGTTATCAAGAAGACCGAAATTTTTCCTAGGCAAACATAACCGCTAGGAACTCCTTCTCCGTCGTGGCATAATTTACTTGAGCCTCATTAAGGGTTCGACTCGTGTAGTAAATAGCATATGGCTTGATGTCCTTCCTTTGGTTTAGAACTACCCCTAATGCAAAATCGCTCGCATCACACATCACCTCAAAGGGAAGCCCCTAATCTGGGGCTTACATCACCGGAGTTGTAATCAATGCCTTTTTTAACCTGAAAAAGGCATTCAAGCATTCTTCATTAAAATCAAAAGGCATATCCTTGACAAGCAAATGGGTGAATGGTTTTACAATTTTTGAAAAGCCTTTTATGAAGCGCCAGTAAAAACTGACATGTCTAAGAAAAGTCATCATGCCCTTTACAGAAGTTAGTGGGGGTAATTTTTCAATCACCTCCACCTTTGCTTTGTCAACCTCAATGCCTTTATTAGAGATAATATGACCTAAGACAACCCTCTCTTGTACCAAATTTGTATCTTCACGCCTTTTCAAGACCTTAGCTAAATTATTCAAGCAATGGTCAAATGTTGTACCACACATCGAAAAATGATCCATAAAGACCTCCATTATGTCCTTAATAAAATTAGATAAAATAATAGAAAGTAGTGGGGGGCATTACAAAGCCTAAATGGCATTCTCCTATAAGTAAATGCACCATGGGGACAAGTAAAGGTGGTCTTTTCTTGGTCACTAGGATGAATGGGGATTCGAAAGAAACCCAAATACCCATCTAAGTAACAAAACTATGAATTTATGGCCAATCTTTCAAGCATTTGGTCTATAAAGAGAAGGGAAAAATGGTCCTTTCGGGTGGCCTTATTCAATTTTTGATAGTCAATACACATACGTCATCCCGTGATAGTCCTAGTAGGAATTAGTTCATTATTCTCATTTTTGATGCTGTCATCCCCATTTTTTTAGGTACTATATGGACTGGGCTTACCAACTTACTATTAAAGATAGGGTAGGTAACATTAGCTTTAAGTAGTTTCAAAATTTCCTTCTTAACTATCTCTTGCATATTAGGATTCAAACTTCTTTGGTGGTCAATTAAGGGCTTATGGTCATCTTCTATCAAAATACAATGCATGCACATAGAAGAGTGAATTCCTTTTAGATCATTAAGATTATATCATACAGCCTTATGATGTATTCTAAGTACTCTAAGCAAACAGTCAATTTAAGACACACTTAGACTTGCATTAACAATCACAGGATAAGAAGAATTAGGCCTAAGAAACTCATACCTCAAAGAGGAAGGGAGAGGTTTTAGTTCTACCTAGGGAGCACGCTCCTTATTAGACGAAGGCTTCTACCAAGGTTTCCATTGTAGCCAGCACAGATGGAACTTGTGGAGAGGATTCTAAGAATTGAGCACACATTGCCATTTTAGGATTTGCACCCTTAGCTGAACTATCATTGAACATATAATGCTCAAGAGGGTCATCAGATTCAAGGTTGGAAATGGTTTCCTGTACCAAACCATAAAACACACCAATCATATGACATTTATCAGAGATGGAAGGAACTTTAGAAGTCTTAAACAAGTTGAACTCTACATGATCATCATCACATCAAAAGACAAGTTACCATTTTTTACATCAATACGATACTCGGCGATGGCTAAGAAAGGCCTCCCAAGAATGATGGGGGTGTGCGTATCCTCCTCCATCTTAACTATTACAAAATCTATTGGCACATATAAATCATCCACATTAATTGGGACATCCTTTAAAATACCCACAGGGTATTTCACAGAACGATCCGCTAATTATATAGAAATAGTGGTAGGTCTCATTTCTCCTAAATCTAGCTTTTCACACAAAGAAAGGGACATCAAACTCACACTTGAACCCAAATCACACAAAGCACGTTCAATGGACACATTCCCTAACAGATAAGGAATTGAGAAACTACTGCGATCCTCAAGTTTAGCGGGAAGCTTGTTTTAGATGGTGGCACTACACTCTTCAGTCAAGGCAATAGCCTCATGCTCTTCTAGCTTTCGTTTATTAGACAAAATCTCTTTCAAAAACTTTGCATAAGAAGGCATTTGAGACAAGGCATTAGTAAATGGGATATTAATGTAGAGTTTCTTTAAGACCTCTAAAAACTTCCTAAATTGCAAATCAAGCTTAACTTTATCCATTCTCTGAGGAAATGGTAAAGGCGGAGTGCAAGATTTGGGGTAAGTTTGCTTAGGGTTTTTAGGAACCACATTAGCATCCTTCACAACATCATCATTATGCAAATCAGTAGAGGGAATAAACACCTCTTTCTCAACAATCTCAACATTATCATCATACTCATCATGTAAATACTCATCATTAATTACTGCCTTAGGTCACTTAACTTGTTTACCCCCTCTTGAGATCATGGCGTTGCATTGCTCTCTAGGATTTGGCTTTGGTTTACTTGGCAGTTTGCTAGTGGGTATAGATGAAAAGCTAGCTTGTTGGGCAATTTGAGTTTCCAACGTCTTGTTATGAGTAGTAAGCACATCAACTTTAGAGACTAATTCCTTAATGTACTCACCTTGCTTTTGTTGTGCGAAAAGCATACTCGCCCTCATGGCCTCTAGGTTAGACTTTTGGAGAGGTTGTTGGGGAAAGGGAGGTTTTTGAAATCCACGGGGTTGCCTAGCATTCATTTAGGGAATAAGGGAAGGGTTAGGTCTATATGAGAAGTTTGGATGATTCCTCCAACCCGGATTATAAGTATTTGAATAAAGGTCATTGTTCGGTCTCAAGTTGAAATTATTAACATAATTGACTTAGTCACTAGTGTTTTCGGCAAAAGGACTCCTAACTTGGCAATTTTTAGTCAAATGGTCAATGGAACCATATATTTCACATGATGGAGGAGGGGCACTAGAATTTACAGCATTTACATTCAATCGTTCCAACCTTTGAGTTATAACATCTACTGTAGTATTAAGTAAAGTAAGCACATAAACTTCAAACTTACCTCTAACCCTCTTGGGTTGGCCTTCGTTCCTTGAACCATTGAAAATTATTGAGTGCCATCTCCTCGATCAAATTATAGGCCTTATCCTCAGTCTTATTCATCAAGGTTCCCCTTGTCGCTGCATCAATAGTAGACCCATTGTGGAAGGCTTGAACAATCATCCATCTTTGAAGGTTATGGTGAGGGCACAGCTACAACAAGTATTTGAACCGCTCCCAAGCCTCATAGAGCGTCTCATCATCCCTTTGGGTAAATTTAGTGATTTGGTTCCTTAAGCTTGCCGTCTTTCTTGGTGGGAAGAATTTGGCAAGAAATGCTCTAGTAAGCTCGTCCCATGTGATGATACATCCAGGAGCAAAGAATAAAGCCATACTCTTGCCCTGTCCTAAGTGAAAAGGGAAATAGCTGCAATCGAATAGCATCGGTAGAGACTCCGTTGAGCTTTAATATGTCACACACCTCTAAAAGGATCGAGAGGTGTAAGTTAGGATCTTCCAATGGGTGCCCCCAAATTACGATTGTTGTTGTACCATGGAAATAAGAGCCAGCTTGAGCTCAAAATTGTTTGCCTCCACGTTAGGATGAGCAATGCTTGAGTTGATGCCATGGACTCCTGGGGTAAGAAAATCCCTAAGCATCCTTCTTTGCTGACCTCCTTCTCCTACCATAATGGGTGAGGTCTCTTGAGCCTTGTGTCTTTGTGTCTCAAGTCTTTACTTCTTCCTCCTCAAATGAAAAGTTCTCTCAATCTCAGGCTCGTGTTCATACAGAAATGGACTTCGCATAAAAGGGGAAAGTTCGTATAAGCACAATAACCAACACTACCAATGCAATCCAAAAAAAATGAAAATAAAGTAAAACACTAAGTCAATTTCATGAGATTAACTCAATGGTCAACAATTTGGTTCTCGGCAATGGCGCTAAAAACTTTACATGGTCATAAGTGCACGGTGGCGTTGTAGCAAATCAAAGTTGTCTCCCACAAGGACTAGGTTGATCTATTGGACTTCATCTCATCAAGATAGGCTAAGCGAATCCAAAATTTGCGAATGAAATTGATCTATGCTACTTATATAATCTAATAGATAAGCAATCAAGGAATTTAATCAAACCAAGCAATTTTCCAACTCAAGAATTAATCAAGCGCCTTTTCTTTGGATGGGTAATTCCAAAACCGATAATCGATTTATTAAACCCCTCTCTTAAGGTGGAACGA